>JAWVMR010000047.1:47100-96908 GCA_036321205.1 Trypanosoma caninum | reverse complement strand
TCGCGTCTCTGTGCGACTTTTACTGAAGTGCCCTTTGTTGTTCTTGGATTATAGGGTTTGTATCTGTCTGTATTTGCGGAGTTTGGGGTTGGTGGGAGTGGTCTGGCTATGTTTATATTGTTTTGGAAGAGTGAATTATTTTAGTAGAAAAAACGTATAATAAAGACGTTGTTTTTTTTTTTTTTTTTTTTTTTTTTTGTGAGTGTGTGTGTATGCAAATGTTATATATATATACATGTATATATTTTTTGAGGGTTATTAGTTGTTTAGATTTATTTTACATTTTTTTTTTTTTTTTTGGTTATATTAATTTTAAAGGATTTTTTTGTACGCTTTGTTTTTTGGGTTTTTTTTTTGTTCATTTTATTTTTATATTTTTATATTTACGTATAAAAATTGTAAATATGTGTACTCATATATATTTTTTTCTTTATTGGTCTGGCAGTGATGCAAAAATAATGCTGAGATTATTTTGGTGCTTGACTTTGAGCACTACGTCATATTTGTTGTTGTATGTTTTTGTTTTTGTTATTTTTTTATTATTTTCGGTAGTTGTTGTTTTTATTGCATTTACTGTTTTTATTGTTATTAATTTTGCATATATATACATATAATTATATATATGTATATATGTTGATAAGTCAAGTAAAAGTTAGTATTACTAAATTATTAGGCGAAAGTTTTTTTTTTTTTTTTTTTGGTAATTTTTTTTTTTTTTTGGGGGGGGGGGGGGGGTTGGTGAAAAATATATGTGTGACAGAGTTTTTGATTTGCGCTATTCCAAAACGTGGAATCATGATCGTTTTGGCGATGTTCTTCAATTTTGTGGTTTGATGGTAAGCGGCATAGCCAACTCAGCTGGATACCCAGCTATATCGCAGTCAGCTAGAGCCTTTTCGCGCTTGTTATCGCAGCACTGCTGTGTTTCGCGGGCTGTCAACTGGTCAGTTGTCGCTTCCGGGCTTTCAGTTGCCGGTCTGCGCAAGACGATGCGGGGCGCCCCAGGGCTCATCAGCGGTTTTGCAGAGGTCGCCACGACGATGCTTATGGCTCTTTTTTTGCTTAGCGAGGAGGTGGCGCTGCTGGCGGCAAGCGGCGTCATGAGAGTGACAGTGCGCCCGTACGCGGCTCGACTAGTGCCAATATTTTTTTTTTACTACAATGTGTTGCGTACACTGACGACCGCCTCACGTCTTCTTGCGGCGCAGCGTATTTCATTTGAGGCAACGGACACCCAGAGTGTTGTTCGCAAGCGGCACTACAAGGAGTTGTTCCTTGCGTTTGTAGAGGGTGTTTGGTCGATGATGTACGCCATGACACTCTTGCCAGCAGATGCTCCGCTGCTGAAGGAGGCCCTTCACGAAAAGCTGTGGGGTGATTATTTGTACGCGGTACTTTCTTCGCTTTGTCCACAAGCTGTCAGGTTGCACGAAACAGTTCAAGGACTTATTGGTTTTTTGGGGATTGCGCCGTTTTACTTCTTTTCACAATGATTTGTCAAGAATCAAGGTGTTCTTTTTTTTTAATCATTGTTTGGATTTTAAGATATAATAAGTTGAGAAAAGGCTTGTATGTCTCTGAGTGACTGTGTGTGTGTGTGTGTGTGGTTGCAGAAGTAAAAGCATGCGGGGATGTGGCAATTTACAGCATATATATATATATATATACACGTATGTGTTTTGCTGATAGAACGGGAGTGTCTTCATATTTATATCTATATAGATACATTCTAAATATACAGGTTTGAACTAAAAAAAGCGACTTATTTTAAAACGAAAAAAAACCACTATACTGTCTCAATCGGGCTTGTACGCACTTTTCAGATCTGCATAGTTTACTAAAGGATACAGGGCTGTTTACCCGCTTGTAAGGCACAGCACAAGCAATGAACATAATAACGAGGCTGTGGAAGTACGAATTGAATTGGAGAACCGAAAAATATACAGGCTGTTCCCATTCTACAATGAAATCCCCAGTGCCTGCAGTGCCCTTGGAAATGTGTCATGAAGCATTACCATTTGTCACGCACTGAGGGCGGCAGAAGGAAAGCGAAGCTGGGAGGACAGGCGCCACAAGCTGAGGCTTCAGTGCGAGGAAGACATCGGCCCACTTGTTTGGGTGCCTGACACTGCAGTCGTTGCGTTCCAGCTATGGTTTTGAAAAGCTCAAAAAGGAAGGATAACATGCTGTGGCGACAGAATGGTGGTATCCCTCAGCAGATTCTTTGGTCTTGTGGGTCCGTTCAAGCACTTGCCAATAAATGCCGGCAACGACGCACCCAAGCCTGTAGAGAGGAAGAGGGCCGTACCTACTCCTTTTTTTGATATGTGTGCGGATGGTTTTAATTTTGTTTTGGTTTGCTTAACTTTTCCTTCTTTTTAACCCCAGATGTGGGTGTGTTTTTTGCGGTGGATGGAGTGGCCCCATTATTATTGTTGGAGGGTGGTGGGTGAGCCCAAATCCAGGAGCAAAACAACGAAGAGGCCGGACAGTACGCTGGATATTATGCTCAGTGTAAAAGAACGCCAAAAAAACAACAAAAAAGTAATTTATATTTGGGTTATATAATGGCATCTATGTTTTGTGTATGTAAAGCATGTTTTTATTTTATTATTATTATTTTGCATTTAATAGATATATATTTATAGTTTTTTTCATGACAGAGTACTTGAAGGACCTCGGCAGAGCAAAGCCGGGGGACCCTATGCCGCCAATCAATTTAGGGCCATACGACAATCCGCTTTTATGGAACGTTCTTGACCCGTTCGGTGCCGATCGCGGGCATCAGCGACGCCCGATGTCAGTTTCTCGCAATTTTATGGAACTGCACAATGTTCCGATTATTTTCCGTGACCAGTGTGTCCACCGTTGGGTGCCGTATCACCGATGCATTAAAAATTTGAAGCCTGTAACGTGGGGAACTACGAATTGTCACGAGTTTGAGGAGGCGTGGATGGTGTGCCGTGCGTATGAGATGTATCGGAACCAATTGTTGAAGACAAAGTTTATGGAATTAACGAAGGATTACACCGCCGAGGACAAAAAGTTCTTTCCAAGCTTGCTTTACTTGGGTGTGCCCACGTACATGAATTCTTTTTACTGGACGATGGCGGCATCGCAGCGGCTTAGTGGGTGGGACGAGAAAGATCCAGCAAATCCCATTATGTGGCGTGAACCCAATCGAGCTCTTATGCGGTCAGAATTTTCTCCTACAAACTGGGAAAAGGGTATTTTGACAAATGCCACAGGCCACAAACTTATTCCGGACGAAATTGTTTACGACATGGTGCCTGGCTTTCCGTTACCCGAGGACAAGCGACCAGAAATGCTTTTGTAATGCATTCTTAGCTTGCAGTTGTTATAGAAGTACTATGAGAAGATGTGATGCCGAAGCGTTTTTTTTTTTTTTTTTTTTTTTTTTTGTTTGTTTGTTTTTGTACGGTAAATGGTTTGTTTTTAGAGGGTTTTTTAAATGCTGGAGCACAGTCCTCCTACATATAAGTATTTGCCCTTTTTGTATGGTTTGGTCTTTCCCAATGAGAATGCAAGGGTTTGCTGTTGCGGGAAGAGTTATGTTCTCTATAAGTGCCATACGCAGTCAGTAGGGCAAAGTATATCCCATTATTCGGCTAATAGTATTAGTAGTAGTAGTGGTATAAAAAGGCGATCGAAGGTGATGGTGGGGTAAGTATTTGAGACTGATATAAAATTATGTTGTTGTTATTGTCTATTTTGTTACAAACAACATTATAAGTATAGGTGCATTACTGTATGTTATTTTAAACTGTTTATGGTTATGTGGAATAGTTCTTGTGAGTTCCGTTTTGTGTTTACAAAGGGATGGGGACGTGAATTGACTACAAGGTGTTTTAAAACACTTGTAAAACTCAATTTGAAAATTTTTTTTTAAACTTATTTTGTCAGGAGTTGATGTTTTTTTTTTTTTTTTGTTGTTGTTGTTATCTGTTAGGGTTAGGGGTGAGGGTTGCAGAACGCAATGTATGTTTGATGTGTTTACAAGCCAACGTGTTTCTTCCATCTTTATTTTATTTTATTTTTTAAAAGACGTGGTGAAAAAACAGACGAGAAACAACAAAACAAAAAGAAAAAGGAAGTTTCAGTGTTTGGGCGTCTCACGTCTGTGTGTGTGTGTGTGTGTGTGTGTGTGTGTGTGTGGTGAAGGAACAAGGTTAGCAACCTCATGTTATATGCGTCTACCTGGTGCTCGTAGATTTATCTTAAAAACTGCGGCGCGACGTAGAAGGGGTGTTTTTGGCTACGCTTGGAGTGAAGCAGTCCCACATCACGTGTTTGCAGTGGGTCTGGACGCCTCATTGTCAGATGATACTTTTGCCCTTAGGCGTGTGCTGCGGCAGCAGCGCCTTCCACCTTTCTTGTCGTTGGTCATTTTGACTAACTGTTGGACAATGTGGACAGTCAGCTTTGGATGCCCCGGGGCGCAGTGTACACACATAGCAGTGAATGATTCTTCCGTCTTTGAGGGGATTCTCAAGGCGGCAGAGGAAAGCCTTTTTCTTTATTGCCGAGAGGAAATTTGTGAAAAACGGCCCCGTGACAAACAACATGTATTCTCAGCTGAGGGAAAGGGTGTAGAAACAGAAGAGGAAGAAGAAGTGTTGGCTGCAGCACAAACGGCTGTAAAAGGTTATTGTGGTTATCATCGTATTGTGGAGCACATTTTACGGGGTTGTGGAAGTTGTATGACTCGAAAGGCACTTGTTTTGTTGTTTAAATACGCTGTACGTGTAGGGGACTCTGAAGGGGCAACTTTGACAAAACTTATGGAACTACTAGCCCTTGTTTCTGGCGGAGATCTTGTTGCGTACGAAGACTCTCTGCGAGCGGTTTTTGCAGTTTCTCTTCCTGTTCATATTGCTCCAATAGTTTGTTCGGCAGTGCGTTCTTTGAATGTAAACGCAAACATCGTTAGATTATGCCTAAATCACGTTTCTGTTGTTATTCGGGGACGCCATGCCAGTCTTGTAACTATCGAAACTGTTTTGGGAAGTTTTCATGAATGTGTCGTTATGGTTTTTCACTGGATTCTTGGCAATGTTCATGAAAAGCGCAGCGATATGCTTATTCAAGTGATGTCATGTTTAAAGTACGCACCACTTTTTTTACTATGTGAGGTCTATTGTACGATGGAGAAATTTGGTCTTGTGACGCCTTCTGTTCAATGCAAATTTCTTGCGAATTGTGGTATTGCCGTTGCCGGGAGCCGGAGTGTTCCACATGAATGTGGTGATGTTGTTGTTCGTGCATTTAATAGTTTGACGCGAAGCGATTGGGAAACAAGGCATATTGAGGAGGGTCTTGTGCATGGCGGCGCCGCACTTATTGCTCTTTCTCGTGAGGAGCTTGTTTGTTATGCATACGCCGTACGCTCGGAATTGCGTGAGTCTTCACATTCTGTGATGGCTTACGTGCGCAGTAAGGATGTGGTGCGAGCTTATCAAACTCTTTTGCGACTGGGCCAGTCGCGTGAAGAAGGATGGATTAAGATTCCTCCACAAGTGATTCAAGCTATTTACGCCGTTTGTGTGCTTGTAGGCCGCTCTGGTAGTCCTGCTGACGTAAATCCATTATATAAAGCTCTTGTATCGTTTCATAATCCTGGCATGATACTGAGTCAGTGTCTTGAATACGTGCTTTCTGGCATTTGCGATCGGATTTTTTGTGTAGATGAGGTGGCTTCAAGTGATACCCCTCCCCGCACTGTGCTTGAGCATATTGTCCCATTCTTTCGTACTGTGGTTACGTATCTGGGTGATGATGTAAACACAGACATGATTTTAGCAATTTTGGAAACGACGGTAACCGTAAAACATTTTGCTGTTCCGTTAACGTCATCCATTGTATGGACGTTGCAGCGCTCTTCAAGCTTGGCGCTAAGGGAATTGTTTTCTCGTGTAGACCCGTCTACAAATGGAATTCCTTTTTTGAACTACTATGCCCTTTGTTTTGCTAGAGATAAAGGGCGACGGGAAGTTGTAGAACATCTTGCGATGGTTTGGTACTGTGATGCCACGCCGATCTTGAAGCGAAATCTGATGCTAGCGCCTTTGTATAAATTGTGGAAATGCCCCGCATGTGGCAGGTTGAACAGTGATCGGTTTAATTATTGTCTTTGCTCGGCACTTCGAAACAGCTTTTTAGTTTGCGCCCGGTGTTTTCACGCACAAGACGAGCGGTGGAGTTGCTGTGAGTCGTGCGGTGTGAGAATGCGTGATGACGCTATTGCCACTGCTGTTGTGCGGCGTTCTTGGATCTGCAATTCATGCGGAGCAAACAACCCTGCTCGTCAGACCATCCATTGTTTTCGATGCAAGGTGCCTTCTGGTCCGGTTGTAAAGGCGGTAATGAAACTAGATGCTCACACGAAAAAACAGCTTTGCCTTTGCCCCCGTCCCAACCCTGCAGATGACGATTCTGATAAAAAGAGGTCGTGGGGCTGGATGGCGCAATACTGTCGGCTTTGCGGTTGGTTTTGTGAGGAGTGGGCCGCTGCGAACTCTGCTGTTTGGGCCTGTATGGGATGCGGCGAGTTGCGAAGTACCTTGGACCGCGCTTGTCTCAATTGTCCACATGTTGACTGTTTGCCCTTTGCTGTTGTGCGCAGAAACTGCGATCCTGTCTATTGTTCTGACTGCCAGCAACCGTCCGCCAACCCTTTTTTGTCTAGTTGTTCTCTTTGTGGCGGACTTTTGCGTGCGGGCTTGGTGGGTAGGGGAAAAACGCACTTGACATCAGCGATGAAAAAGGACGACGATAATGATGATGTTGCCGTGTGCTGCTCGCACTGTGGAGGAGTTGCCGCTGGTGATGTGGGTGACGTTTGCCTCAGCTGTGGAGGGGCGATGCAGGACGCGGATCGGCTGTATATTGCTACTCGCCACTGTGAAGAATGCGGTGGGGACGTGGAACCTATGCATGTTGAAGTTATATGCCCCAACTGTGCCTCATTTCTTCTGCCTGTGGCAAAGGAGGGTTGGAGTATGGTGGTGGTGCAGAATACAATGAGGGTTCTTGTTGAGTTACCAGAGCGCGATGTTGCGGCGAGCGTATTGGAGAAACTTTTGCAAGAACTTTTGAAATCTTTTCAAACACAGGTTGAATTTGGAGTTCTTGAAAAAGCACGTGGTCCGGTGGCTGTGGGTATGGGACGTCTGCAGACTCATCTATCTACACGTGTTTTGCATGACTCTGTGGCGCGACGTGTCATTGCATTGGGTAAGCAGATTTTGGAATATGTAGACGCTCAGTGTGGTGTCGTTGGTGCACCATACTTTTCTAGTGGAGAGTGTCGACACTGCCTTGGAACTCACAAGGACGAATTGTGTGTTTACAACAAGGAGCCATGGATCTGTGGCATTTGTGGGGCGAAAAACGATAATGCTGATGTGTGTCGTTATCTGTGTCACAACTGTCTTGCGCTGCGTTCGTGTGTGCAGGAGGCGTGCCCAACAGAGACATGGGAATGCCTTCGATGCCAACGTGCAAACATTGGGTTTGAGGCGTATTGTATTTTTTGCGGTGCACACCGAGCTGCTTTTGAGAGCGCTGCAGAAAAGGCTGCAGAAGCGTATCCTTTTTTTCCAGCTAAATGTGCCAAATGTAACTTGGTGTATTTAGAGTCGCGCTGTCCGTTGTGTTACAATGATGTGCTAGAGTCGATGAAGGATACTGAAGGTGTTGTTTGTATGGTTACAAGCCGCTACGCCTTTATTCAGCCTGCAGGCACTGAACATCCTAATCAACGTGTGTATGTTGGGGAGCCGTGGCTTAGGAGGCGTCAATGGAAAGAGGGGGAAAAGGTCACGTTTACAGCACAAGTCGGGGATTACGGCGGATTTCGCATCGTTTCTGTCCGCTTGTAGAAAGAGTTTTTTTATTGATTATTCTGTGTTGATATTTGCTTGCCGTGTAAAGCCTGTGTCACATTCAGGGACTTTAAGGTTGTTTGATTGGTGGTGGTGGTGGGTTTACAAAACACACAAAAAACAATAACAACAACAAAAAAACGATGTATATTGGTTTTGGCTTGCTAAGCCTTCGAATTTAAATATTGGTGAATATATATATATTTTGCTGTCTTTTTTTGTTTGTGCATCTTTTTGCTAATAAAATAGTTTTAGTAAATATAGTTTTGTTTATAAAAAGTTTGACTTTTTTTTTTTTTCTAGGGGTGGGGGTATTATTTTCTATTTTACTACCACATGTTTATTTTGATTTTATTTTATTGCTGAAAGAAAAAAAAAAAAATTATAAGACCCAGATTGGTAATTTTTAATAGGGAAGGATGAACTGGAGACATGCATCAATGAGTGGAAACTTGACGTGGGTGAGAAGCACAGAGTTGGGCCCGTTGCCCCACCAGACTCTTTATTCAGAGTTATCGCCAACGCTCATAATGGGCTTTGCGGCGCGTGGTGGCGCTCCTGCGGACTATATAAAGTTTTCCACAGTATTATGTGTTACTAGTGAGGACCCCAACGTAATTAAACTTCAGCAGGAAAATTTGTGCTGGGTTTCTTTGACAGTGGCAAACTCCGAAGAGTATAAACGGTGGCTTGCCGCTATTAACCTTGCTTTGGCTGGCTCGAAGGAATATTTGGCCATGAATCTGGACTTAACTCCTCTGGCCAAACATCATGAATCCCTGCCAGCTTCCACTGCAACGAACTGCGCTTATGAGTTGTTGCTTCATAGATCGCGGAAATTGTCTTTTCACGACAAAAATGCTATTAACAGTGTACGTGAAGGACACAATAGGACCTTATCTAGAGTATTTTTGAGGAAGAAGAGCGAAGCTGGTGGTGCTGCGGTTCACTTAGATAATGGCACTACTTTTACACATTTTGCTGACGGGAATTTTGTTCAGCCCCAGTCAAAATCGTCCAAGTTAATTTTGAAGTTGAAAAGCAAAGAGAGAAGAAAGAAGCTTGTGCGCGCTACTCTGTGTGAGGGTGATGCTACGTTGTGTTTGCCGGGTGGGTCTGGTATTGAATCTACCAAGATATGCAAACCGTCAGGTCCGAAAGTATTGTCTGATGATGTAAACTCCGTTTCGATAGCGGAGAGGCAATGTGAGTCGACTTTGTTAGATGACATAGTGATGACGCAACAGAAACTGTCTTCTAGTTTAGAAAACTCTGCGTCTCAGCTGAGTGGCTCAGGTGCTCCGCGTGGCCGCTTGCAAACGACACCAGAAAAGTTAAGAGAGTCACGTAAGCTTTTTTCTTATACGCCGAGCGACGATTCTTTTTCCACGGGAAAGGGTGATTCGCGTCTCGCAGTTGATTTTTTTTTAGACACTTTACCCTTTGCTGCAGCAGAAAGGGAGTTGTCTGTTTTTTTGTCTCAAAACGTGGATGGGTCCTCTTTACCAGGGTTTTTGCCCTTGGACAATGACAACAGGAGCGTAAGAGACAAGGAGGGCAATTGTGAAACTCGTATTAATGCTTCAACAGTTGCCAGCATTTCTGCGAAACGTCAGGTAGTTGCGCCGATGTATAATGAATTATCACTGTCTGAGGATACTGAGTTTTGTTCGTCTTTGAGAGATACAGAGCCACACGCGCCCTGTTTGAAAAACTTTTCTTCTAAACTAAATAAAGACATAGGTGATGACTGGGCTCATGACAGGGCGACAACGAAAAGAAAGCGCCTTATTGGTGGAGAATGTGAAGTAATTAATGAGCCTCAGTCTTTTCAGACTTCAGGGCAATTTTTAGAGATGCCAACAGGTTTTTTGGAAACAGAGGGTAAAGAACGGGAATTTATATATTATAAACAAAATAAAACTTTAAATGAAAAAAAAGCAAATAACTACAGCGACATATGCAACAATAGAGGTGCTGATGCCAAAAGACGGATATTTGCGAAGTCTATTATAGACCAGATTATTAGTTTTTCACCAGGCAGTACAGCACGCGATGACTCGTCCCCCATTGTGTTTTTACCTGCGCTTGACACACCGCCGCGGCGATTACTCTCGCGAGATCGGGATGGTTTTTATTGCCCAATTGAGGCATCAGTTGCGGCAATACGGCGGCACAGCGCGTCTTGCGTTAGTAGTTTTACCGGGGGGTCATGAGTACAGATGGTGATTCCCCTGGTGGCAATAATAACTTTTTTAGAGCAAGAAGTGAGTTTGTTTTTATACCAAAGAGTTTACACGGTTTTGGAAGCGTATCGCCGCTTCTGTTGACAATGCCAAGGATTTACCAGGACAAGCGATAATATTTTTTTGCTTGCTTACTTGTGGTTTTTTTTTTTTTTTCTTTTGTTTGTTTTTTAATTATCGATAATAAAAATTATAATATAACTTTAAAAAAGGCATTTTGGTGATTATTTAAAAGTTTTTTTTTTTTTTTCTATTTATCGTTTTCTTTTTTTTACTTTTTGAATTTTGAATCCTTAACGTTGACGAAAAAAGTTGTTTGGGTTTGCAGGGTGTTTTTGTTTTTGTTTTTTGTTTAAAGTGATTTGTCTTGGGTGCGATGTAAATTGCTTTCTGAGAAGAAGTAAATAATAATGTCTTTGCGAGCTAAAAATGGAACCAGTTTCTAAATGTTTTTGCGTTATGGTGAGGCATCTTGAAGTGTTTGGAGAGGCTCAAGAAGCCTAACATGAACGTCATAACAGAAGTTAGGGACGAGGCTGCGAAGAGTTTGTGGGTGTTGGGGTGTGTTTGCTCTTGATAGAGGATACGAGCTGTGCGAACTATACCAGGTGGAGTGGGGGAGAAGAGGTACAAACGCTCGTCAAGTAAATTTGTAAAAAAAAAAATAATAATATCTGGCAGTTTTTGGAATATATATTACTTGGGGGAAAGAAAGGTTGGTGTTGGTGTTGTTGTTTTTTTTTTTTCTTTTTTTTTTGCCGAAGTTTTTTAGTTCTATTTTACGTGTGGCCCCACAGAAATAAATACATTTTTCCTACAGGGCAGAAAAAACGTAGGTAGTTTTTTTTTTTTTTTTTTCTGCTTTATGTCAGCGTCGGCATATCGCGTTGCGAGTCTCCTGCGACAGAGGCGGGACGATAGTTGCGGTGAGGACACCCTCCGGAAGATCACACGGGGCGTTGATGAGTTTTTGAGCCGCGCGGCCGGCACTCCGCCTGTTTTTATGGAGGGCTCACGGCAGAGCGACAGTTGCACTTCTGACGCCGATGACGGGGAGCTCGAGGTGCACCTCAGCGTTGTTGCCGGCGTCTTGGAGCCTCGCGAGGTGGCTGACGATGTCGCGGCGGTTGACGGAGTTTTTTTACCGACTGCGGCGACCTGCGCGGCGCTTGACCGGCAACGGGCCCAGGAGGCGCAGGCAATGTTAAATCTTTTTGGCGCTCTTTCAGCGGCGACGGGCGACGTAGAAAGAATTTCAGGCGGCTCGAGTGATGAGTCGGTTGCCGTGTTTGACGCTGACGAGCTGGCAAATGACACGAGCTCTTCAGACGATGATGGCGATTCGCAGCGGCACACATTTCAGCACATATTGGAACTCAGCTGAGATTTTGCCGCTTTTTAGTGAACGGGAAGTTGTTGCAGTTAATTTTTATAAGTATGATAAATTTTTTTTTTTTTTTTTTTGTTATTCTTCTTATTATTACCATTATTATTAAGGAGTGTGCGAGGGAATGTTAAGTAACTTACTTTGCTGCATCACTTTGTGTTTGTGGATGTGTGTGTATGTGTTTATTACTATTATTATTTTGATTATTTTCTGCTTGGGATTAACTTGATAGATAACACTAGTCTGCAGACTTGGTGCGCTTCTATTTTGGGCTGTGTGAACACCAACCAAACGAGACGAAACAGATCAATAACAACAACAACAACAGAAAAAAAAAAAAAAAAAAGGAAGAAAAATGCGACGCTTTTCTTCTGTTTCAAGTTTTTCTAATGCGGCAGCAATATCGCTGCGCTCGCTGTATAGCCAGCTAGTGGAGGATCACTACAACAATCCCCGGAATGTCGGCAAGTTGGACAAGACGGACCCAAACGTTGGCACAGGACTTCGCGGTGCACCTGAGTGTGGAGACATGACGCAAATGCAGGTTAGGGTAAACCCTGAAACGACAGTCATTGAAGATGTGAAGTTTAAGGCATTTGGTTGCGGTAGCGCTATTGCAGCGTCTTCTTATGCATCTCAGGCTATTCGTGGTAAAACGTTGGCAGAGGCTTTAGAGCTTACAAACAAGAAGATTGCACAAGAGCTATCGCTTCCCCCTGTCAAACTGCATTGTTCAATGTTGGCACAGGAAACTATCCAGGCTGCTGTGGAGAATTACCTTTCGAAGAATCCTTCTTTGAAGTCAAAAGTACGTAAAAGCAAAAGTACTGGTGATGCATAACAGATGGCACGCATACACACATGTACGTGAATGAATAAATAAATAAACATAAAAATATATGTGTGTGTGTGTGTTGAGGGGGGGGGGGGGGGGGGGGTTATTCTGAGTAGTCTCGCAAGGCTGAGTAAATGATAAAAAGGAGATGCGATAAGGAAATAGCCATACTTGTATTCTTTTTTTTTTTTTTTTTTTTGTTGTTGTTTTGTTGTACTTGTTTGCTTTTGTGTTGTTTCTGTGATTATATGTCATTTTTATTGTATTCTTTTTCTTTTTTTGTTTCTTTTTTTTCAAAATGCCGGTAACTATCTGGAAATTAAGAAGGAAAGGCAATATGTGAAAATTGAAAGAAAATTAGAAGGGGAAAAAGTAATAAGAAATGAATTAGGTTAGTTAGCCTAAAAAAAAAAAAAAGAAAAGAAAAAGAAAAAGAAAGAAAAGGAAAAGGAAAAGGAAAAGGAAAAGGAAAAGAAAAAGAAAAAGAAAAAAAAACTAAAGCGTATTTATTAGTCAAAGTGTTTTTTTTTTTCTGTGTGTGTGCGATAAAATAGTTTTGTTGAGCAACCTTTATTTTTCTCATTGGCATTAATAAATTTTTTTTGAGTTTTGTTGCTTCTGCTAGGCAATGTCTGTGCGCGCATAAAAGGAAATATGAAAGGCGTTTTAATATACGCACAGATATATATATTATATATTTATATATTTATTTGTTTATTTGTTTATCTCTGTTGAATAGTGCTGCTGGAGAAGGTGATAACAGCGTTAGAATATTAGATAAAAGCTTTTTTATTTATTTGTTTATTATTATTATTATTATTATTATTTTTATGTCTGTTGTACTTTCTACATCCAAGGGGAATTTATTGATTATTCTGCGCTACACCGAGTGTCCAAAGGCATGCTTTAATTTTTTAGCACTTTGTGCATCTGCGTATTATGATGGCTGCGTATTTCACAGGTGCGTCGCTAACGCGTTTGTTCTTACCGGTGATCCCACGGGAACAGGTAAAGGCGGCGAGTCTGTTTTTTCCCCCCAGCAGCGTTACTTCGAGGACGAGGGATACGGCACCGCACACCACGATAGCCGCGGCGTTGTCTCAATGGCTCACAGGGGAAACAAGCCAAACACAAACGCATCACAGTTTTTTATTTTGTTCCAACCGTGCCCATCACTTGACACAAAACACACAGCGTTTGGGTATGTAGACTTGGAGTGGAGCGACGGTGAAAGTGAACGAACGCTTAAAAAACTTGAGGAACTTTTGGTGGATGACAAATACAATGTGTTGGATAGGGAGGCCAGAATCCTTGGTGCAACCGTGCTGTATAATCCTTTTGCCGAGGGGCACATTAAACTAGAGACTTAAAATGGGTTTGTTCGTCCTCTATCGCTTTTGTGTGCAATTATATTAAGTTATGCACGGAGTTACGGGCATGGGTGCCTCCCTTTTTTTTTTTTTTTTTTTTTTTTGTACAAGTATTGCGTTACTTAAGCTGTAAAGGTTTTTTTTTTTTTTTCTTTTTAAAATTGTAACTTTAGGCAGGCGGGCAAAATCAAACACAGATAAATTAGCAACACACACACATAAAAAAAAAAAAAAAAAAACTTTAAGTTTATTTTTATTTTTATTTTTTTTGTGTAGTTGTGTGAGTATGCACGCTGAAAATTTACTTCCTGCTTTGACAACACGCAAACATTCGCGTGAGTCACCGTTTGTGGACGATTACCGTCCGTACACTGGGCGTCAACTGATGCGTGCGCTGGAAAACAAAGCCACACCCAAAAAACACTGGGATCTCTACTATCGTAATAACACCTTGAATGGTTATCGTGACAGGCACTACATCTTACGGGAGTTTCACGAGCTTCACGAAGAGCTTGATGAGCTGAAGAAAAGTGTTAAAACACCATTGGTGGATATTATTTGGATGGAGGCTGGTTGTGGTGTTGGGAATGCAATTTTTCCGATTCTTGAGGAGTACGGGGATGTTAGAGGCTGGCGTGTTGTGGGGTTTGACATTTCCTCAATCGCTATTACGCTATTGCGCGAGAAGCTTCAGTCTTTTAAATCGTCTTTTCAGGAAAAAGTTTCCGTTTGTGTTTTGAATCCGGTAGAAAAGGATATCACGGTTGTAGGAAAATGGGATTTATCACCCGCACGTCATTTAGCGCTGGCTGCTGGAACAATAAATTTTGTTTCTATGATTTTTGTCTTGTGCTCGATACCTGTAGAGAACCACATGCTTGTGCTGCAACGCATTGCCGCATGCATGAAGGAAGGCGGTATTTTCTTTTTTCGCGACTACTGCGTTGATGATTACGCTGAGAGGCGTTTTAGTGCAGCCAGATGCATAGAGGAGAATACATTTGCTCGCAGTAATGGTACTTTGAGTCACTTCTTTTCTGTTGCGGAGGTGCAGCGGCTGTTTGAAGATGCCGGATTTAAAACGGTTGAATTGTTGGTGGTTGAGCGTGATGTGTCTAACAGGAAAAAGGGCGTCAACATGCATCGGAGGTTCCTTCAGGGACGCTTTTGCATGAAAAAGAGGGAAGAAAAAACAACGAACAACATTACCACGCAATTATTAGCAGAATGTTAATATTTTAATCGAGTAAGTGGTACAAGTGAACCTTATTTGTAAGATGTAGTTTTTTTAATTTTATTTTTATTTTTTTCTTGTTGTTGTTGCCGCGTTTTTGTGCATATAGTTATGTTTTTTTTTTTTTTTTTGTTGTTGTTGTTGCTTTTGTTGCCTCTATGTGTACTGCATACGGTTTTGGTGGTTTTGGCTATGTGCCTAACTGCAAAAGGGGGAAAAAAAAGGTTGATATATTTATCCATCTATCTATATTTATATCAATATATAAATATAAATAAATAATAAGTATATATACAAGAATTGAACAGCGTTTAAATTATTATTATTATTATTTAGTTTTGTGTGTAATGGGTGTGCGCGGGTTGTGGCGTTTTTTTGACGCTTTTGGGGAGATTACGCAGCCCGGCGAGTGGCTTGGCAAGCGTGTTGCCGTCGACGCCAGTATTTGGATAAACCAGTTTAGGGCCCAGTGCAGGTCTGGTGAAAATGTTGAACAGCGCATTCTTGAGGGATTTCTTCTTCGTATCCTGAAGCTTTTGTTTTACGGCATTTGCCCTGTTTTTGTCTTTGATGGGCCCGCCACATCGTCAAAGCTGGCGGAGAAGCGTCGTCGCGCTGATCAGCGGGCAGCGTTGGAGCGGGCTGCACTCGTGCGGTGCGCCAAACAAATTGTTGCGGCTCAGTTGGCGTCTGGCGTGTTGGATGTGCATGCGTTGAGGCAAAAATCACCTCAAGTCCTGACTGCGCCGCAGGAGCAGGAGGAAGAGGGGGAACCAGAACAATTGCAAGCGCAAGTGGTGGCGGTTGAGGTAACAAATGGTCGGTGTAATGCGCGAGATGCGTTGCAGGGTGTTGTGCCTGAGGCCACGCCCGTGAGGCAGGTGCGCAAAAGGAAACGTGATGTTGCGGCGGATTTATGTGATATATCAAGGAATGTGACACGCAATTTTTTGGTAGAGGCCGCGGAGTTGATTGCTGAGCGAAAACGTGGCGAAATGTGCATAAAAGCAAATGCACTTGCGTACTCTAGCAGTTCACTTTTTATGGGGCCTCGCCACGTTGTGGAGAAACCAAATGAAACAGGCGTGTCTGTGTCTACGACAACAGATACGCCACAACCAGTCGTTGTTTGTGATTCAGCGTCATCTACAAGTATTTTTGTCACAAGCAGCGATGATTCATCATTTGTGATAGATGATGATCAATGTAGCAATTCTTGCAATGAGATTGTATCTAGCAGCGTGAGCAGTGGCGCTTCTGTTATGGTTGTTGACAACGCCGCGGAAACTATTTTGACTCACCTTCAGAAAATAGACGAGGCTATGAGTGATTCGATCCTTGATAGTGAGGATGATATCTATGGCGTTGAGAAAGACAGTGTTGGAAGCGAAAGCAAGATGAAATGCGATAGCAAAAGTGATTCAGACCAGCTTTGGAATCCTGGAACACAGCTTTTGGCCTTGAACGGTGTTAAAAAAGGGGTTGGCGTATTGGAAAATCTTGAGGTTTGTGAGAAAGAGGTGGAAAAGAATGATTGTTGGAAAGAGAAAGATGAGGAACTTGCGGAGTTATCTTGTTTTTCTGGCAAACAAGACGTGCAGATGGAAGCTGGCACGCCGTTAATGGAAGCAGGCCAGCAGGACGCAGTGAAGTGTGTACGAAGCACTGAAGTAGGGACACAGGAGTCACAAAGTTCGCTGCTACTGCCAGCGCCCCAGTCGCTTCCACACTCACAAATGACGATGAAAACGAGACAAGTGATACCGCAGGACTTGCTGGGGATCATCGAGTTGCTTGATTGCTGCAGAATTCCTTTTGTCTTGAGCCCAAGTGAGGCGGATGCGCAATGTGCTTTCCTGAGCCAGCAGCGACTTGTAGATGCTGTGTTTACTGAAGACAGCGATGTCATTGTACACGGTGCCAGCGTTGTTCTTCGAGGTTTTTTTTCGAAGGGTCGTCATGTGGTGGCCTACCACCAGCGTGACCTGCTGGCATGTGGAGTCGATAAGGACGTACTCGTTGCGCTTGCGCTTCTTCTTGGTTGCGATTACACCGAAGGTGTTGCTGGCCTTTCTTTGGTAGAGGCTCTTTGGGTGATCGCCGCTTTTTGGCGTGGGAAGAGTGGGAATGAGGGCCCTTCTCATGTGCGGGATATGTTGACTAGATGGAAGAATGCTGTTGCAAATGGGTTTTGTGTTCGGGACGAGAACGTGGACGTTGTGCAGTTTCACAAGGAATGGGCAAAGTGGAGGATGCTGCGGGTTGGGGATGACTTCCCACAGGAAAATGTCATTAATCTTTTTTTTAATCCCGCGGTTGTTGCGCAATCTCCGGAGTTGTTCGCTGACGCGGCAGGAACTTTTCCGGATTGGCAGCGTCTGCGTGCGTTTGCGGGTGTGCACGGACTGCTTGACAGTTTCGCATGCCGCCAGCGGATGGATTTGGCGCAGAAGGAGCTCATAGCGAGAGAGTTGGAAAATAACGAGAAGAAGAATGACCAGCAGCTGCGGCTAACTGATTTTGTGCGGCAGTCAAGTAAACAACGGGAATCCGGAGTCTATAAAAAACAGCCTTGTAGAATTGCCGCGGTCCTTGCTGTGTTGCGTAAAGCAAGAGATGTTGTGCCCTCTACCAGCTGTTGATTCTTGTATATTATACATCATTGTGGTATTTATAAAACGGTTTAGCGGTATTAAAAAACGATAAAATTTTAAAATTGTATACGTCCAGTTTTTTTTTTTTTTTTTTTTTGTTATTATTATTATTATTTTTGTTTTGTTTTGTTTTGTTATTTTTATCTAGGTCTCATTACAATATGAGTTTGAAAACTGGCTAAAAAACATATTTGAAATTTTTTTTGATTTTGTAAGGGATTAGTTTTAGATAACTCTCTTTTTTTTTTTTTTTTTTTTTTAAAAAAAAGTATATATATATATACACATACATACATACAAGTAAGCAAAATTAAAAATAAAAATAAGAAATAAAATATAGAAAGAGACCTAAAAAACACACACACACACACCACCACCATCTTTTAAACAAATATAAAAGGCAAATTTGGCAACAATACCAATTTTGTTTTGTTAACTTTTTTGTCTTGTTCAATGGAGAACGGCTTGCATTCCAATACTAATAATGATGCTGGAGATAATGGAAAGGACAGCTTTGGTATGCCACAATATATACCCCGTTATCCATTACCCGAAGAGTGCAAGGATAATGGCTTGTCTGTTCCTTGGTACTTGCGTAAGCCTGTTCCTGTGAGAAAATGCACTTTTTTTGATTTTTTACAATCTGAAAAGTTTTGGCAGCAATCGGAATATGCCTTACGCGTCACACTTATCACTGGGCTGTTGCCCGCCTCTCTCATTGCGGCCAATTTGTCGAATTTGCCGTTTGTGTCGAAAACCGCTGTTTTTTCTGCTGCAATTTTAGCATCAAAAGTTACTGTGGGCGAGAGTGTGTGTTATCTGTTCACATGGGCTCGCGCAGGTTGTTTTTGGTTGCCACTTGCCACGTTAGGTGCAGCCATTTGTATTGGTAATAACATTGTTGCGTGGTGTTTTTTTTACACGCTGTTTCTTTTTATTATGGCTGTTCTGACAGAGGACATGGCACGGCGCATTTCTCTTCTTTTGTTTAACAGCTGCATGATTGGTTTGCTTTTAAACCCCAAACACTCTATTTATTTTCCTTTGCAGGTAATGGTGGACTGGTGCATTGGCACGCTCCTTTCTTTTATGGCGACACTTTTACCGTATCCAAAGTTTTCAAAGACAGTTGCGCAAGATTTTCTTGCCGAGATTGCACGGAATACAGGAACGGCGTTGGTTGGCATGTCATCTTGTTTTTGGTCTGATTCTAATGTTGAGCGCAATATGTCTATGACAAAGGTGCGTCTGTTGACAGTTGCGATTGATGAAAGAATGCATGCATTTCATACTGCCCAGGAGCGGTCTCTTTATGAGTTTTTTTTTGAGTCTGCAGAGTTACGGAATGTACGCGAGGCAAAGGCCAAACTGTTTGAGCGTCTTCGTTCTAACTTGATGGGGCTTTCGAGAGTTCTTGACATTGTGGAGAGCAAGCCGTGGGTGGTTGATGAGCCTAGGCGATCAAAGGTGTTTGGCAAATTTTTGGGACCGCATATTCGTTGCTTTTCCACTCTTTTCAACCAAATTACTTCTGCTTTAGCGACGGCGAAAACACTTGCCGAAATAAAAGGACTTGATGACCAGTTTGTGGAACTAAATGAGGCCACCATTAGACTTCAGCATGAGTTTGCCAAATCTCGTCGAGCGCTGTTTTATGAACATGTACCTGAAAAATTGGAGGACTTTGTTCCTTTAATGGCTTTTTTTTTATTTTCTATTCTGATTTTTCGTGATACTTTGGTGCAGTTTATCGTTGAGGTGCACGGTTATAAATACCATTGGAAGGAATCTGTGAAGCGAATATTTTTTTTGACGCTAGGGACCCCGATAAGTGACAACATTGTATTTTTTAGACGACTTGTCACTCAGTGGCGTCGTCGGGAGATTCAACGCGTGATTGAGGCAGCAAAAGTGAGTGGGGCAATGATATTAGCTGTTGGTTTTTCCCACATGCTTGGTGTTAGTGCAAGTTCTTTTTCTGGGCCTAGTAATATTGCTTTTGTTTCGGGCAATAATCCTGTTGAGGCGTTGCAGGCTTCTGTTGTGCGACTCACAGCTTGCATTTTAGGCACAGTGTTGGGTTTTTTTGCAGGGACATTTTCCGAAACGGCTGTTGAAAAAGTTGCTTCTTTATGTGTGCTTATTTTCATTGGCACATTTTTGCGTAATGACAAGGATTATGGCATTATGGCGGTTTACGCGATGTTTGTTATGGTTCCTTTAAACAGTCTGGCCAGTACAACAACGGATGATGCAATTTCTCGTTTGAATCAAAATACATTTAGTATTCTTATATATGTGTTTGTTAGTGTTTTGGTACTTCCTTTGAGTCCTGGCCTTATTCTTCGCAAAAAACGAATTAATATTTTTTTAAACATGAGTGAGGCTTTGACAAAACTGTGCAATTTTTTTTCCGAACCTCTTCCTTCTGGTGACACACGCTTTACAAGCGTTTCATCGAGGTTAAAGAGCGCCTCAACTAACATCATGGTGACTGACGACATGGTTAACAACCGTTCATTTCGCGTTTTTAATGGCGATGTGCGTTTGAATGTGCGCAAAGATCAACAATTAGAGGAAATCAACGAGCTTTTGGAAGACATTGAGAAACGTAACAAGGCAACATATTTTTTTATGGGTTTTGCTTCTGAAGAGCGTGGTATTGTCGATGGTGATTATCCAGTAAAGGCATGCAATGAAACGCTGTATCGTCTTCACCGTATGACAAGTTTGTTGAGGAGCATGTGGTCTAGTTGGAATGTGCTGCGGGGTCAAAACATGTACACTGAAGACACCCAGCGGATTCTTCGCATTCTGCAGCCAATTGGCTGGGATGTGTCTCGCTCTTTTCAGAGGTTTGTGAATCTTTTAAGCTACGCCCTGCGTGACCCTTCGACTGTGCTGGAGACGGAGCTTCTCCAAACAGTGCTGGATCTTATCCAGGCCGCAGACGAGCTACATACACGCAAAAATAAAATTATGCACCATCTTATACTTAGTTCAGTGAATAAACATAAAAAACCTGTCGATAACTCTACCCGGGGCCCGCAGGTGGAAAATGTGCGCGCGGCGGAGAATCCCGACGCCGCCCTTTCGCTGCGGTCCTCCGAGGACTTTTTAAGCGAAGGGGTGACGCTCTCCGACAGCTTCCTGCTCCCCGTTACAGGGGAGGACGCGGAGTGTCTTCACTCGCTCTCATTGAGCACGCAAATGTTTGCAGACGAGACGAAGAAACTGCTGCTGAGTCTTGAAGGAATATTGGAGCACCTGCGGAAAAAGATTTGATTAAATATTGGTGTAAGTAAAAACAAAAAAAAGAAAAAAAAAGAGAGAAAGAGAGGTGGAGGGGAGTAAAGTATATAGTTATTTTATTTTTGTTTTTGGGCGGGAACAAGGTTGAGAGATTATTATTATTATCATTATTATTGCTGTCTTGGCAAATGTGTATACGTATTTAAAATTTTTTAGTTTAAATTTGATTGCGTGTCTGTCCATTTTTTTTTTTCTTTTTGTTTGTGAGGCGGTTTTTTTGTTTTGTTGTGGTCTGTAAGGACAAGGGCGTTGGCAGTTACATCAACTGAAACGATCAAAATGATATTACGTGCTTAGTCTGCTATATCTATATCTATATGTATATATATATATATAGATATAGATATAGATATAGATATACAGCCATACGTATATATAGATATAATTATATAGATATATTTGCATAAATTGGAGAAGGTTATGTTCTAAACACACAAACACGCTCCTCTTGAAAAAAAAAAAAGAAAAGAAAAGAAAAACTATTGGTCTTGTTATATCTTTATTAGTATTATTACTATTGTCTGCATTAATTATGTATTTTATTGTTTTAAAAACTGACTCTGTGAGGTTATTGTTTTTGTTTTTGTTGTCGTTTTTTTTTTTTTTTTTTTTTTTTTTTTTTTTTTTTTTTTTTTTTTTTTTTTTTTTTTTTTTTTTTTTTTTTTTAAAAAAAAAAAAAAAAAAAAAAGATAGAGAATGCGAGTATATAAACATGAATAATAAAAATTTATATATTAATTCTGTATATATATATATATATATATTTGTTATATGTTGAGCGCTTTGTTACTCACTCAGTATTTTGCTATTTGAAATTATTATTATCTTTTTTTTTTACATTTTTTGTGTTTACCTTTGGAGAAGTCTTTTTAGATTTTATTTAATGGATAATAATAATAATAATATGGCTTTTTATTTTTAATTATTTTTTACAACTAGTACACGGTTGTGTGTATGTTTGTGTTTTTCTTTTTAAAACAAAAAAAAAAAAAAGAGAGAAGAGAAGAGAAGAATAGAAAAGAAAAAAAACAAAATAAAAAGAAAAAGACAAGGAGAGATGGTGATTGTTGGTGTGTGAAGGAAAGTGTGGATACATACATATATATATATATATATATATTGCTGGAATTTGGCTAACAAACTGAGTTTGATACAAGGTGCGAAGAAGTAAGGCAAACAGTTCAATAATAGCTAAAGAAAACAACAACAATGCAGAAACACGCAGTTGTGCACATATAGCTTGCTCTTTTAGAGAAAAGTATATGAGTAATCTTTTTTTTTTTTTTTTTTTTTTTTTTTTTTGCTTTTGCTTATTATGGTTTTGCGTAAATTTATTTGTTTTTGTATTTTTGCCATTTTTTTTTTTATTATTTATGTATTGTTTTGTTTATTAATAAAGAACGTGTTATTGTTTGATCGTTGGTGTGCCTCACATTGGAGGCTTGTGTAAAGTTGTGTTTCAGTATTACGACCAAACCAATAGGAATAAAAGTAAATAAATATAATATATCAAATAAATAAGCCGTCACATACACACACACACACACAAAAAAAAAAAAAAAAAAAAAAAAAAAAGAAAAAGAAAATGTCAGCTTGCAGTGCGCATGTGGTAAACGAGTCATTTTCAAATATGGCCATGCCTGCTCTTGAGGCTGATTCTCCTGTTCAAGGTGACATGTCAGTACGAGAGATTGTTAAAAAGTTTTTGTTGACTGGACTACCTTTGGCACTGGCGACACTTGCGCAGTTTTCATTTATTGCCGCAATTATTGCGGTAGTTGGAAGAATGCTCGGTGTGTACGAACTTGGCGGTGCTGCTTTGGCTCTTGGGCTTATCAATGCGACGGCGTTTGCGTTTGCTGCAGGATGCTGCGGGGCGCTTGAGACGGTTCTTTCTCACACGTACGGTATTTACCAATCTAATGGTGGAGAAGGAACTATGTACATGTATGGAACATATACACAACGAATGCTCATTATACTGCTTGTTCTCAGTTTTCCTATAGGGCTGATTTTAGCATTCGTCGATACGTTTTTAGAGTATCTTGGGCAAGACCCTAAGGTAGTCTATTTTACCGGGGTATTTTGTCGTATCGCGGTTTTTGGCGTTCCAGCAGTCCAACTCTTTCAAGTTTTCAGTCGTTATTATGCCTGTCAGCATGTGACAACGCCACTTTCTGTGGTAATGGTGATATCAGCGATTCTTAATCCCCTTTTGCAGGCAGGCGCTATTTGGTTGCTTGGCTTTACGGGTTCACCAGTGGCGTGGGTCTTGCTATTAATTATTATTGACTTATCGCTTTTGGGACACATATATTGGTCTGGATTATGGAAAAACACATGGGGAGGATGGAACAAGGCTGCGCTAAAAAATCTTTCTGGTTTACTAAAGCTTGCACTTCCCTCTATGGCAATGATGTTAAGTGAGTGGGTTATAATTGAGGTTATTTCTATTTGTGCTGGCTTTGCAAAACCACATGAGTTGGCCGCATTTTCAATCACTGTGCAGGTATTTGGTGTGTGTTGGGGCATAGCGTCAGGGACTATGATACTTGCCTCTGTTTTTATTGGTAACGCCATTGGTGAGGGCAATGCACGGCTGGCGAGACGTATTGCTAACGTAGCTATTGTGATGGTGCTTATAACTGCATTGCTAAATGTTGCGATTTGTTGGATGTTAGAGGACTACATACCTTTTATTTTTACCACTGATGAGACGGTTGTTGCAGTTTATCGTAAATTGATGCTCTTTGTTTTTCCCTATCACGTGTTTGATACATTTCAAAGTACTGTTATGGGTATTTTGCGTGGATGTGCTTTGCAAAAGATTGGCGCTATTATAATTGGCGTTGCGCTTTGTTTAATTGGTGCTCCTTTAGCTTTTTTCCTTTTTTTTTACATTCAGTATGGTGTGGAATCACTATGGATTGGGCCGTTATGTGGTGTCGCTATGTTTGGCTTTCCGTCGTACATTTATTTGGTTTACTGGCGCATTGACTGGCCAAATCTGAAACCACACCAAGAGGAGGCTCCAAATGTTTGTTTGGACGAACTTCAAATGGAGGAGGTGGTTGAAAAGAAACCTTCACCACGGTGCGACGAGAACGACAATGATGTAAGGCTTGGTGATGTTACTTTGGGGACCAAATGTGAGAGGGAATTACAAGCCGTTATAGAAAAATAAACATTAATAACAATAATAAAACATGTGGCGAAACAGCATTCTTTATCTATCTGTATATCTATCTATGTATATTTGGTGTCAGCTTTGGAATACGCAGATTTTTTTGAGTTTTGCTCCTGGTGTATCGTTGTGTTAGGTTATATTGTTATTTAAGCTTTGGAGTAATCCCCAAAAAATTTAAACATAGCACTTTTTATGGTAGTAAAAGAAAGAAAAAAAAATTTTTTTTTATTTTTTTTATAAAACAGCGTTGCTAGTGTGGCTTTATGGATCAGCTGATGCTTTTACACAATTTTGTTTTACCATTTTTGTTGTTGGTTTTGTTTGACTCTCATTTGGTTATTTGTGTAAGTGTGTTTAAGGATGGTGTTTACAAGGAAATTACTATATTATTATTATTATTATTGTAATTTTTATAGTGTGGAGCGGGGATCATATATACCCTTGTTGTTATTAGTTTTCTCTCTTTTTTTTTTTTTTTTTCTTTTTATTGAGTTAAAGAAAAACTAGCGCACTGGAAGGGTGGAGGGAGGTTAGGGTGTTTCTGTTGTCTGTCGTGGGACTGACTGAAGGGTTGAAATATTGAGTGGGTTTTGTTGTATTTGACATGAGTGATTTAAATTTTTCTGATGGTTTATCGTTGCCCCGTGATCTTTTTCTTTTAACGGCGCAAAACAAGGCGTTTCAAATCCCTTTTTTTCTTTCCACTGAAGCGGAGGCCGCGCGGGTGCGCCCCCCGGCAGTTGTTAAAACGTTGGAGCAGCGCCTGTCGGAGCTCACGACGTCGGAGCGTGTAGCGCTGGAGGAACTGAGGCTGCAGGTGGAGGGCGCGCCGTGGTACGTGGAGGGGCAGCACGACGACTGGATGCTTCTTCGCTACCTTGTGGCCCGCAACTTCAACGTCAAGCACTCTTTTGCAATGTTAGAACGTTCCGTCCAGTGGCGCAAGACAAAAAATGTGGATGAGTGGGTTTGTGAGACATGTCTACAAGACCCAAATAAGCACATGATGCAGTTTGTTGGCTGGGATTTGCTGCATCGGCCTGTTTGCTTTATGTCGATGCGCTGGGGCCCCGAGAGGAAGGAGCCAATTAAGCATTGCGTGTGTGCATTTAATCACATGGAAAAACTTATGCCCGTTGGTGTGGAGCAGTGGGTTTGTTTAACGGACTTTGAAACATATTCTCACATAAAAGACGGAAGTATTAAAATGGCAGCTTCTGTTATTCACACAATTCAAGATTACTTCCCTGAGCGCCTGGGTCTTATGATACTTGTGAATGCACCCAAAATATTTACTGTTTTTTGGAAACTGCTGTCACCTGTGATTGATTCAAAAACAAGATCAAAGGTGCGTTTTGTGTCTGCTAACTCTAAGCAAGGCACCTGTGAGGAGTTTGAAAAGCTGTTTCCTCGGGACCTTTCTGATTACTTGTATGAAAGCTACAGACGAAGCAAAGAAAACGTTCTTCCGCAAACTTTGGTATGGTATCCAGAAGAGAGACTTGCAAGTATAAAGTAATTGTTTTTTGGCATGTGCTTTATATAATTAAATATGCAGTTTATTATCACTTATAATATTAGTAATAATAATGGTATCAAAAATTATATATGTTTATCCAAAGACATATTAAGTGACATAAAAGACATATATCTATATGTGTAATGAAAACATTTTTTATATATATTTTTTTTAACAATGGGACTTCTTGTTGTTGGTTAAATCAAAATTCTTAATAAGAAAAAAGATATACCTTTAAGTGGAAGTTATTTGGGGTGTTAATAAAAAAAACAAAAAAAAAAGTTTATTATTATTATTATTATTTACTTTATTTTTTTCTTGTTATTATTCTTTTGTTGGTTGGTTATTGTTACTATCTTAGAGGGGGCAAAAAATAAAAACGCACTGGTTAGAGCGAAAGTAGAAAAAAAAAGTAAAGAAAAAGTAAAAATACAACACGCGAATGTTGACTTCATCTTATACTAGTGAGGATGATCACTTTCGTAATAGGCTTGACTCAATAAATAAGGAGATGCAGGCTATTATTGAGCGCACCGCAAATGAGCGCGATAGAATGTTTTCTGGCTGCGCTACATTACCAACGTCTTGCAAATTTACAGATCGCACGCCTGTCGAGGAGGCTGAATCTGCTCCTTTCCCGCGCACGTCAGCCACACCGCATGTGAGAATTGACGAGGCCGCAGTACGGCGCATTGTCGCTGACGAGATGAATTTGTGGAAGACGACGTTGCAGAATATTTTGTCCCAGGCTCTGATGGGCGTCAACAGTGCTGTAAAGCAGCGTTTGGAGGAGGTGAGCAGACAACAGACGGAGTTTGCGGAGTCGCTGCGGGAGGCGGGCGAGATGTCGCGGCGTGGAATTGGCGAGATGCAGAGCTCGCTCAACCGGGTGCAGCGCTGCACGACCCGCTCGGTGGAGGACCTTTCCAGGCAGTTGGACGGCCACGTCAGCAGAATAACACTGGAGCAGACCAGCCTGCGCGACGCCATTTGTGCTTTGCAGAATGAGGCGAGGATCGATCAGCAACGCAAAGATCGTCGCGTCGATGAGCTTGTTCGCCGCCACCATGACCTCGTGCGGAGTTCGTTGCTAGAATTGGACACACATATGGCGGCACTGCGTGACGAGGTGCAGACAATGGTGCGTGCGCAGACTCGGCCGATAATTGAGGAGCAAGACGTCATTGAGCAGCACGTTGCCCGCCTACAGGGCACATTGGAGGCGACGAACGACACAACCGTGAGGTGGGCTGCGGAACTGCACAACTTGCTTGAAGAGAATGTAATGTGTAAGAGTGAATTGCGTGCCTGTTGTCGCAACGTTAGTCACTTAGAAAATTTTTTGCAGAGAATGTTGAGTGGTTCTTCAGACATTTCCGTTATTTCCAAAAGGCAAAGGTCCACTAATTTTGATGAAACTGCCGGATGTTGGGGCGGAATTCAAGCCTCCAGCGGGGATTTTTTGGCTTTGAAGGAACGGGTGAGCCGTGTTGAGTCACAAATGAGGAAAATGGACCAAAAGATAGCAAATATGATTGTCTCTTCGCGTTTCTCTGCAGCAGATGGCAATGGAGTCAATGTCGATTCTTTTGCAAATGGAGAGACACATAAAAAGGTGGGTAAAGTCTTGGATCAACACGAGTTTTCAGCCACAAAAAAGGCACCGCTGACTGATGAAGCACATCCTCAGCCGCTAGTGCAGTTTTCCGGGCAAACCATGCAAAAACAACATGACAAGGTGGTGCCGAAAACGCATGCTAAATCTGGTTTTAGTGCTATGACGCGAGTGAAGGAGAGTGCACCGAGTGACATCATTCCTCAAAGTCTTCCCGGGTTGTTGCCGACGCGCGTTTCTGAACAACAACGGGCATACGCTTCTCGCGATGAGTTGATGAAAACGCTTCAGCAGCAAGAGCAGGAAGAAAAGGGACATGAGGGAAATAATCGTAATAATTATAAAGAAAATGTTTATAAAGACCTTGATCAGTCGTGCGTTTCGGATTTTTTGGATCGATCCGTTTACCCCACCGAGAAATACTCCCATGAGCACGTGGGTGTGTCTCAGACGTTGGGCAGCTCATCTCCTGCTGCTCTGAGACTTACGGCGCAAGATAAGATGGCTACAGTAGCCTCAGCTCCACCCATTGCTAATTCTCCAGTAAGTACAAAACATTCTACGGCGTCTAATTCATACGTGTCAGAAATAGAATATGAACGGCGAGGCAATGCCACTTCTACACAGTACGTTCCTGCTCCTACAAGCGATATAGAGAGTGAGCTTGACAACAATAAAATGGCTCGTTTAGCGTTGGACTGAAAAGCAATATGAGGGCTTTTGCCACAGACACATGAGTTTGGTTTTGCGTAGATTCATATGCATTTATTACAATGTTTGGCGCCATTTTTTCTTTTTCTTTTTCTTTTTTTTTTGTTTTCTGTTCTTTTTTTTTTATAGTGCATATAATATGGTTGACATTTGTTGCTGTTTTAGACCAATTAATATTATATCGTTATGTATATATTATGTTGCCTGTGCGTCTATCTAATGTTTTTTTTTTTTTTTTGCTTTATCTTATTGTTGTGTTGGTGTTTAAAAATTGTGCCGGTTGTTGTGGTGGTGATGATTTTGGAAATGTAATCTTATTTGTGTATTTTACAATACGCATCATTGCTTTATTGTTGTTTGTGGAATTTTATTATATTTATTTAACATATTGCATGTACATTTTTTTTTTTTTTTTTTCAATGTATATAACATGTGTGTGTACGTATTTTGGTAGATTTGTTGTTGGAAGCCGTGGTTGTGTGGTGTTTGTTTGCGTAAAAGCAGCATAAAAAAAGAAATCAAAGACAAAAAGAAAAAAAAAAAAAAGAAAGAAAAGAAAGGCGTTTTTAATGCCAGCTGCAACTGTCAAGCGTAGTGACAACAACAATGGCGTCAGGTCGTTCACTCGTGAGATGCGCAGTGTCAAGATCCCGTACCACCGCTTCCCACCACTCAAGAAGATATGGATGGAGGTCTACACCCCCGTAGTGGAGCAGTGCAAACTGGAAATTCGCATGAACCTCAGATCTCGCTGCGTAGAACTGCGCACCTGCCAGGCAACAGCGCAGGCGGCGGGTGGTGATGGGAGTTGCAGTAAAGTTTTTTTGCAAAAGGCAGAAGATTTTGTGAAGGCGGTGGTTGCAGGGTTTGATGTAAAGGATGCGATTGCTCTTTTGCGAATGGATGATGTGTACATTGAGGGCTTTGAGGTAAAAGATGTGCGAGCAAATCTTCACGGTGATAATCTTTCCCGCTGCATTGGACGTCTGAGCGGCTCTCATGGAAAGACGAAGTACACTATTGAAAACGTGACAAGGACACGAATTGTTATAGCGGACACACACATTTGGATTATGGGAACAACGCAGAACATTCGCGTTGCGAGGGACGCTTTATGTGATTTAATTAGAGGGAGTCCAGCAGCGAAGGTCTACACTCGTGTGCGTGCTGTAATGAATCGTGTAAACAACGCTTTTTAGTGCAATGGCTAAAGAAGTGAAAAAGAAAGAAAAGAATAAAAAGATATACAATATTTATATTGTTTTTATGATATTTTTGCTTGCAACTTTATCAATTGGTGGTTTTTTACTTTTTTTTTTTTTTTTTTTTTTTTTTTTCACGGTTATTATTTTGGTGGCTGGAAAAGGTAAAAATAATTGTTTATATTAGTCGGGGGTTATTATGCTGTTTCAAGTCGGTTAAGGAACGCATTAAACTAAGAAGAACAACAACAAGAAATCTACATATTTCTAGTAATAAAATTATTACGATTGTTTTATGCTTATTATTATTATTTTTGTGTGTGTTTTTTTGTGTAGATGGGTGTTTTGTCAATTTATCTGCTGTTGTTATTGGTATCCTATTTATTATTATTAATTTATTAAGTTTTTTTTTTTTTTTTTTTTTTGAAGTATAGATATAAGATATACATAGATATAGTGAGGGGTTATCCAGCGAAACAGAGCAACACTAGCAACAAAGAAAGGGGTAAAACACAAAAGTACAAATAAAAATCAATAAATAGTATATATATTTGTTTGCTTTTTTTTTTTATTTGAAAGGAGGGCGGGTGTTTTTTATCAATGCTTTCACGGATTGTACGTGTGGAGTTGTACAACTTTAAAAGTTATGCAGGACATGTGGTGATTGGACCGTTAAAAGACTTTACATGTGTTGTCGGCCCCAATGGCTCGGGCAAATCAAACTTTATGGACGCGCTGTGTTTTGCTTTTACCCCCGGCGTTGTCAGAATGCTGCGTGGAAAAGATGCGACAGACTTAATTCACCGCGGTGCGCAGCAAAAAGAGTGTTTTGTCACTGTTGTTTTGCGTTACGCAACCACCGCAGATACATCACAAGACGAGAGTACACAAAATGAGATTTCGTTTACGCGGTCAGTTAGTGGTCAGGGTCGCATTTTGCACAAAATTAACGGTAAGCTAGTGGACGAGCAGATGTACTTTGCGACGGTGGAAAAGTATAACATTGGGGCCCGAGCCAACAATTTTTTGGTGTTTCAACACGAGGTGGAAGCGATGGCGCAAAAAAAAGCGCGAGAATTGACAGATTTGCTAGAACGAGTCAGCGGGAGCTGTGAGCTAAAAGAGGAGTATAATCGCCGCAAAAAGGAGAGTGATATTGCCAATCAGGAGCTGACGAGCGCCTCTCTTGCAAAGCGCGATGCGGTGGCTGCCTTCAATCAAATGCGACTTCACAAGAAGGAGACAGAAAAGTACGAAGAGGTGCTAAAGCGCATTGGCGACGAGAAGCGCCACGAAGCAATGGTGGAGCTTTTGTACATTGAGTCTAATCTTCAGAAACAGAAGCAAGAACTTGGCGCGTTTACTGACAAACTGAACTCGCTTGCAAAGAGTATCCCCTCTGAGGACGAAATAAAGAGCCTAAAGCGCAAGTACGCTGAGAAGCACAGGGCTTATTTGGAAGAACTTAAGAAAGGTCGCAAGGAGACTGACGTACTTCGAGAAAAACATGGTACACTTGAGCGAATTAAGGTCTCATTGTCTCATTTGAACCGCAAACGTGAGGTTCAAATTTGCGAATTGGAAAAGGTGACGAAGGCACATAATGTTCAATCACGCGAAACTCAACGTCTTGAGGAGCAACTTGGGCAGCAAAGAAGTTTGTTGCTTGCGTTTGACGAGCGGTGCAAAAAGGAAGATAATGAGCAGACGACACTCAGTGGTTCACTCAGCCCTGAGCAGCTGTCTGAATACCGCCAACTTCGCAAGGAGGCGGAGTGTCAAACGGTGGTGTTGCGTCAGCGACTGGAGGGGGTTAGGAGGCAAAAGCAATCTTTGATGGAAGGAGTTAAGCAGTGTGCAATAGCCGCAGAAAATGTCAAGTCACAAAAACATGATCTTGCACAGGTAGTGCAGAGAGGCAATAATCGCCTGACGGAGTTGCAGCAACGGTTAAGAGACCTTCATGAGTCGGTTGATGAGCTGACACATAATGTTGCTCAGAAAAAAACTTTTCTTGTGCAAGTTGAAAAGAAAGGTAAGGAGCGGGAAATGGAGTTAGCAAAGATTCAAGAACAGCTACATGAACTTCGCTTTATTAAGGAAAATGACAAGCATAGTTCTAAAATGGCAGATGCCTTGCAAGCCTTACGCGCTCTTTATGGTATCCGTGGGCGTATTGTGGATCTTTGCACAATACCCAACGATAAATATCGCCACGCAGTGACTGTGGCATTTGGTAAAAATCTTGAGGCTGTGGTTATTGACACCACCGAGGCTGCTATTGGCTGTGTGCGTTACTTGAAGGAGCAGCGTTTACCCCCAATGACGTTTCTTCCCTTGGATTCTGTTCAGGGCAAGGAGGTGAATGACCGTCTGCGGACATTTGGTGGAACATGTAGGCCCGTTGTTGATGTGATTCGCTACGACACAGCTATTGAGCCAGCAGTGCAGTACGCATTGGGCCACACGCTTGTGTGCGACGGAATAGCGGAGGCAAGGCGTGTTGCGTATGGTAGCGAGGATGGTGAGCGGTTTAAAGTTGTCACTTTGGACGGCTCTGTGTTGTTGCGTAATGGGGCTGTTCAAGGTGGTTTTGCGTCTATTCAGTCGCGCGCGCGGAAATGGGACGAAAAGAAGTATGAAGATCTTCGTAGGGCCCGCGATCGGTTGTTAAACGACGCTTCCGGAAGCTCTGAGGCCGAGGTGGCGCGGACGCAATGCGAGCTGCGTGACATGGAGGCGCGATTGGAGTTTACACACGGCCGCATCAAAGCTGTTGAGGCTGAGATGTTAGTCACTAGGCAGAAGGTGGCAAGCATTGAGGGGGAACTGGCAAAACATAGTGCGGAGGAAGAGGCAATCGAGAAGCGCCGCGCTGCGTATGAGAGCGAGCTGGAAAAGTGCCAAGAAGAGGTTCGAAGCACAGAAAATTTTATCGCACTGGTGGAAGGACGTGTTTTTGAAAAATTTCAGCAAAAGGTAAACATTCCCAACCTTTTGGAGCTGGAAAGCCGTGAAGTTCAGCGGACAAAGGAGCGCGCGGAGAAGCGGCAGCAGTTGCAGTTGCTGATTCATAAGTTGGAGATTTCTCTTGAGGCTGAACAAAAACGCATTGGTGTTAGGTCGTTAGACGATCTTCGAGGGGCATGTGCACGCCTTGAGGAGGAGATTAAGCAATGTGAGCAAGATTTGTCGACTTACACCAAGATTGTAAAAACGGCGGAAAGCAAACACGCCGAGTCCAAGGAACGTCTTGTAGAACAAAAAAAAGAATTGGAGGCACTCGAGGCAAGCATTCGACTGCAAAGCCGCACCTCTGAGCATGAACTTGGCATGTTGACGCAGGCACGCAGAGGCGTCACTACGCTTCAGGCAGCCTGCGACGCTCTTCGCTTGCAGCGCATGAACGTTCTTCGACGCTGCCAAATGGAGGAAATTTCTTTGCCTTTAAAAGTGGCCGAGATGACTGGAACGAAACGGCCACGGAATGCTGAAAGTGGCATTCTTTTTTGTAGCGAACCGTTCAATTTGCTGGAGGATACTCCTGCCGTTTTGTCAGCCAAGCAGTCACAGCAACAGTCAAGCTCTTCTTCCGCTCGGGCCCATCGACCCGCGGCAGCGGTACCATCGACGTTGAAGGAGGTGCAGATGGTGGTTGATTTTTCTGAACTCACTGAAGCTCTTCGGCAGGCTGCGTCGGATAAGACACATTTTGCTGCTTACAAGCAGCGCACGGAGACGCTTTTGGAGTCACTACAGCGCGCAGCGGAGTCTCTTGCGCCCAATGTGAAGGCGGCATCCCGGTTTGTTGGTTTGGAAGAGAAGTTAAGTTCATTTTCTGTGTTGCTTGAGGGGGCGCGCGAAAAGGCTAATAAGGCTTATTCGGAGTTTGCCAAAGTGAAGGAGCTCCGCACGCAGCGCTTTATGGAGACATTTGAGAAGGTTGCAGAACACGTTGACCGTGTTTATCGTGAGCTTACTCTGAGCACCAGGGCACACGCCGTGCATGGCTCCGCGTACCTGAGCCTTGAGGATGCGGAGGAGCCCTACCTGGCGGGGACAAAATACCACGCAACGCCACCAATGAAGCGATACATGCCTATGGAAATACTGTCTGGTGGAGAGCGGACAATGGCCGCCCTTGCACTGTTATTTGCTATTCATGCTGTTTCACCAGCTCCATTTTTTGTTTTAGACGAAGTTGACGCCGCATTGGACGCGGGGAATGTGGAGAAATTGGCTAGCTACATGCGAAAAAACTGCAACACCACACAGTTTATCGTCATTTCATTAAAAGATCAGCTTTACCACGTTGCTGATATGCTTGTAGGGGTTCTTAAAGACAAGCAGAAGGAGAGTTCTTCCATTTTGACGATGGATTTGCGCGGCTATCCATTTTGAAATGGCGAAAATAAGAAAAACGATCTCAATCAATAATAATAGTAATAACACGAAGTTTTTTATTTATTTATTTATTTTTTTTATGTTTTTGTCTTTTGATAAAGCAGCTTTTTAAAAATTTAGTGCTAATATATAAAGCAAAAAAAATCTTAGGCAAAAGAATGGTTGGATGAAAGTCTTTGTTTGTGTGAAAAGATGAGTGCAGAATACACAACGAAAGTAAACAGAAAAATTACAGAATTTGCTGAAATAACGTTTTGGTGAAAGTAAACAAAAAGAAAAGATAGAAGGGAAGAGCGTGTAAGTGAGTAAGGAGAGTCTGTGTATGTTAATAGCATAGAAATATATTCAGATAGAGAAATAGATAACTTTGGCAACGTATATTTTTTGGGGTGTTTTTTTATTTTTATTTTTTATTTGACTTTATATTTTGTTGTGTGCTATTGTAAAGTTAATATGATTATTAAGTTGTGTTATGTATTGCACATTTGACGGTGAAAAAAATGCATTTATGGTTTTTGTACGTATATATATATATATATATATATAGTTATTTAGGTGGGAGTGCTAGTGGTGGTGGGGCATAGTAATTAAGCAAGCGATAGTGATACTGATGGGCTTTTGTTCGCTTCCCTCAGCGCTAGTACGTCCTGTGATTCTTGATTATGCCTTCGCACACGACGGATATTTTGCGCTTGATGGGCAGAATGTGCTGACGGAGCGCGAGGGGACGTTCACCCGTGGTGACGAAAATGACGATGTATACGCACCGCTTCCACAAGGTCTAGAGGCAATTGATGACATATTGCCCTCAGTCACAATGAAGGAACTTGAGTGGGCCAACGAGGCGCTGGCCACCTGCGAGTCTTTTTTAAAAATTCCCTCTTAAGTTTTGTGCTATCTCTGTTAGTAGTTTATTATTATTATTAGTATTATATTACTTTTTTTAGACAAGTGACACATATGTTTACAAGTGTTAAAATTTGTGCTGGAGAATTTTTATGTTGAATGTTGTTGAGAGGAACGGCGCTTACTTTAATAGCTATTTAACCGTACATTTTTTTTTTTTTTTGTGATTGGGTTTATTTGTTGCGTCATTATATATATATATATATTACGTACTAGAAGATAAATGAAATTGCACGTGACTGACGTGGCAACAATACTTTAGTACATATTCTTTTGGGTATTTTTATATTATTTGTGCTAGAGTTATACTTTAGTGGTTGTACTGAGATTTTTTTAACTCTTCAAATGGGAGCTGAAAACTCTAAAAACACGCACTGGCAAAAGGACTCTGAATCTGCCACATGTCAAAACTGCAGGGTTTTGTTTTCAGTGAGCGTGCGACGCCATCATTGCCGAAACTGTGGGCTTATATTTTGTAACAACTGCTCAAAATACAGTTCCATCATTCCAGCACGTAGAATTAACACACCTGTAAGGGTATGCGCTGGTTGCTTTAACGCCTTGCGAAGATGTAATTGTAATTCTGCTGCTCTCCGCGGCACCAATTGTTCTAATTGGCTTTCTCAAGCAGATGGTGCTGGAAACACTAGATCCGGTTGTGAAACTAATGACGCCCTGTATGGAGTGGAGACAGGCAATTTGTTGGACGATACGGTGGTTGATGAAAATGGATATTCTATGAAATTTAATAGCTTAGATACAGGAATGGGTGATGGTTTTGCAGAGACCGTGGCCATTAGCGACTCATACGCGCGTTTTGCGGAAAGCTGTTCATCGGCGCAAATTTTGGGTGAACAAACGGCAGGCCAGAGTGAAAAGGAGCGCCTTGCACATCTTTGGTCAAATGTACGGCAACAAGCCGTGTTCATTGACATTTTGCTGCAGCAGGTGGAAAGGGTTGAGAGTGACACAGAAGTGATGTATTGTATGGAGGTTGATAACATCAGTTTGCAACCAGAAACGCCTGAACTTCTAAAGACTATGTTTTCATTTCCACAGCCTGCTTCTAGTAATGTGGAAATATTACTTGAGGCATTTGATACACGATTACATTTGCCTGTTGAAGAAAGCAAAAGAATAGACAATGTTTTGAAGCAGCTTCTTACGCAATTATCAAAATAGTTTGCTATAAATTGAGCAAAGCTACTGAGCTTTTCGTTGTTATTAAGTAACAGCTATATGTATTACATGTTTTTTTTTTTTTTTTTTTTTTTTATTATTTATTTGCTTATTTTTATGTGTTCTTTTATTTGTGCGTGCATGTGTGTGTTTTACGTTTTTTTTTTTTTTTTTTTTGCTGTTGTTGGCAAATTTTTATTTATTATTAAGAAGGAATAAAGGGAAATTTTGCTTTTGTTTTTAACTGGGCACAAACTAGTAACCTAGTAATAACTGCAAAGTAATATATACCAGTTACGATGCGCTGCTCGTTTGCGTGCAAACGGCAAATGAGGCCGTACTACAATCTTCCTTCTAACTCTGATCACGGGCGAAAAATGACGGGGTTTTTGACACCTTATCGTCATTGGATGTGGAAACAAAATGAACTTTGGCGCAACGTTCACGAAGCTCAGTTTGAGCATTTACGAAAGGTCTACAAGCGGCAGTGGCTTGAGTCTTTTCGCGTCAACGCCGACGAGTACATCTACAAGTACAACATTACTAAGGCGTCACAACTTGCGCAGTGGGAGTACGAGATGCAGGATCAGGAGAAGAAGCGGGTGGAGATGCGGCAGCTGACGGAGGGACGTCAGGCGTTGAAAAAAAAGCACATGGACTTGCTGCGAGAGTTTCACGAAAGACAATTTTTCTTTTGGTATGAACGTGCAAGTGAGCGGTTGCAGAATATGACTCTCATCAAGTACGTTCCGCAATCAGACATTCAGGAGCACATAGATAAGGAATTGGACAAGTACGTGGCTGGCAAGGGTGAGGCCTATCCTCTTAATTTTGTGGGGCAAATGCCTTTTGTTGAAGACCGCGAGGGGAACATTATTGAGGTTCCCAAGAGTCTTCTGTCAAACCACTTTGCGGAGCAGCCAGATACAACAGCCAAGCCACACCAGCCCCACGAGAGCGTTTCCGACGCTGCTGTTAGCGCTGAAGACCAGCTGCTGCGCACGATTGCAAGCGCGAGGGAGGAAACTCTTGAGGAGTGGCTGGGAAACGACGCGCGTGCTCTTTCTGAAACGATTGATGACATATCGCGTGAGGAAGAACAGCGGGAGGCAAATGAGCGGGTGGCACGAAGTATGGAGGAGACCGACGAAGAGCGCGAAGTTAACCGCCGCATGTACATTGACCGCGGCAAGATAGGCTCAAAGGCGATTTTTTTTCGCCCGGCTGCCGGGGAGGGTGATCGTGGTGCGGCGCCCACTGACGCCAGCACGCACATAAGATTGCGAAAGAAGGGGAAGTTAGACAAGGTGCACGCGCTACAAGAGCAGCAGGACGCACTACTTGCAAAAATATCAGCACAGAGTCTCAAGGAGGGCGTTGACCCCGCATCTCTTCCAAAGCGTGGTGAAATTGTGGGAAGCAAGGGGCGTATTCGTGACAAAGTTGCGATTCCGACGCACTCTGTGCTAATGCAAACACCAGAATTAGCGGCGGGAAGTGTGCCAAGTGCACGTGTAGTGGTGAAGGACAAGGTTGATCAGCACTACCAACGTGGCAAATACAAGCCGAAGAAAGATGACGATAATGGCGAGGATCTCTAGATGTGCTAACTCGAGTCATTGCATAAGCGACTGGCATCTGGTTTTGCTTTAGTTTGTTTTCTTTTTTGATTATATTTTACGGCGTACAAAAAACCAAAAGGCTATGTTGCCTTTTTTGTTGTTGTTGTTGGTGTTTGTGTTTCTGTTTCTTTATCTGCGGTTGCAGATGTGCAGTATGTAGTTGTATATGATATATGTTGAGGGATGATATCAGGTTGATATGGTGTACTAAACGTTGTATCAATGCAACATTTTATTTATTTTTGTATTATTATTATTATTATCTTTTTTTTTTTTTATTTTTGTGGGGGGTGGGGGTCGGGGAAGAGATATTGTTTGTGTATAAAATTGATACAGGGAAATTTATATATATATATATATTGACATATAGTATTGAGGATTATGGCATCCCCAGGCATGCGAAATTATAGATTGGAGGTTGCAGTCAGGCGACTTCATGGTTTGGTAAACATGAGCTCTTCGGCCAGGATTGTGTTTTCTTTTCGCTTTTTAAATTTTCCTGAGATTTTTATTCGGCCACAGACAAAGGGTGGTGGTGGTGTGAGCCTGCCGAGCCCTGATGGGAACCGTATTGTGTCGCTGACGTACAACGTCTGCCATAAGGCGGAGTTTCACCTAAACGACGAAGAGTGTCGTACCATGTTTCCCGCACCGTGCGTTTGCTGCGTGTATGACGAAGAACAGAAGCATGCGGCAATGACGTGGGATTGTCTGTGCCAGATGACGAACGATCCAACGGCAAGTCGTCCCCAGAGCAACTACGCCATGCGTGATGCGGCTGGTCATGTGATGGGCTTTGCGGAAATGTCATGTCGCGTCGTACTTTTGGGCGGCGTCCAACCGCCTGCTCCGGACACGACTTCTTTTGATCAGATGTTGACGGTATCGCCTACATCGTCCAAACGCATTAATGTTGTTGGCAAGCCATACATTATTCGTGTAATTCTGGACGACAAAAAGGAAAGGAAAAAAAAACATTCTCGTTCTACTCGCTTTCCAAGTGGAGGTTGCCGGCAAAAAATCTCTCAGAATGAGTCAACTCTTTCCACGGCCTTTATAAATGAAGATGTTTTTCTAAAGGACAAGATAGAGACGAACAAAATAGGGAACAGTCAAGGAGAAACAGCATCACTTAAGGAAAAAAATCGGGGGTCACCCAGTGCAAATAAGAAGACACTATACTACATTTTACATTATGACATTGCGTGCCAAATTCAATCAAGTTGTGAAATACTATATTCAACACTAGAGCGCGAGTTTAACTCGCTAAATGCAGTATCTGTCAATGAAAAAACGATGCCTATGACAGAAAAAGTCGATCAACTGGTGCAGCGGGTACTGAGACTAGCAAACATTGTGATACAGTTAATGCATCAATTTACTGCAAAGGGATGTACAGATGGTTTGGTAACGAAAACCATACGCAGAAACCCGGTAAACAAGTTGCCTAATACACGCGAAGGTAGTGTAGCGCGGTTTCTTATGTATCAGGTGCTGTTTCAGTTACAGTGTCTTGGCACAAGTATATTCCATTTAACTGAAACCTGTCAGGACTCGATGAAAATCCCTATTTCTAGATTGCCCAATCAACATGTTAAGTTTATCAAAGGGTTGGTGTCTGACGTTTATGAGTTGACAAAATGCATAAATATTATTGTTCAGTCAACAATAGACGGAGTTTTGGGCACAAATGACGCTTTTGTAACAACGTCAAACTCGGGTTATTCATCATCATTTACAGAAAGCAACAACAACAACAGCAGCAACAGCAGCAGCAGCAGCAGTTTATTATGTTCTGAGGCATTGACTAATAAACGTAGTGAAGCTGAAAGTAATAAACCTTTGCCATTGAAAGACCACACAACCACAGTATCACACTTTTCAGTTACCCCGCATACAGCAGCATCACCGAATTGCGGTATGAAACAAAATCTGCAACCATCCTTGGCACACACTTCCGAGGTCAACGAATCCATTATACACGCAGCATTAACAAAACCATATGCAGTTAATACAGCTGAACCGATAGTTATTTCTACATCAACTAAAAACCAACTAGAAAACGACAGTTTATTGAATAAAAGCTCTTTTAATATAACAAAACTTCAGCCGACAAACGAGGCACCACTGCGGCGCTTTAACAGAACTGAGAACGTGTCTGTGCCCACGCCGCCGTCCCAGCCGACCATGTCAGCCCTGTCGGGATCACCCATCAGCGGATCAACAGCGCAGTCGCAACCGCATGTCGGTGCTGGGAGCGTGCCTGTGCCCACGCCGCTGTCCCAGCCGACCATGTCAGCCCTGTCGGGAACACCCATCAGCGGATCAACAGCGCAGTCGCAACCGCATGTCGGTGCTGGGAGCGTGCCTGTGCCCACGCCGCCGGTTGTGGTAGCTTTGCAGATGCCAAATGATATACATTATTAATAATTAGTTTAGTGGTGTCCTGCGTCGTTTTTTTTTTTTTTTTTGTTTTTGTGCATATTATGTTTGTTTTTGATGATTTAGTTTGTGGTTAATTTTAGAGCAGTGTTGTGTGACGTTGTGTTGGTCGGTTAGTGGTTTATTTTGTCTTTTTTTTTGTTGTTGTTGTTTTTTTATTTTTGTGGATTTATATTTTTAGGAGACACACGCACATAATAAAATAAAAAAATAACAAAAGAAAAGGGTTTGCGAAGGATACAAAACTCTAGAGAAAAGCAAGTAAGGAGGTTTTGCGCCAAAACTGATTGATAATTTCATGAGGCGGGCGTTGGTTTTTTCCGGCCAAGGGTCACACCGGAAAGGCATGTCAATGGAGTTCTTGCGCGTTCCTGCCGTGGCTGCCCTGTGGGAACGGATGAAGTCTCGGATGGAGCAAAACTACGGGATATCTTTACAGGAGATTATCACAGAAAATCCGGAAAAAGTTTATGTGCATGATGACGCATTAGATGTGGCTGCGATAAGTCGACGCAGTTGTCTTGACGAACGAAATGTGGCGGAATCTGCCCCCCGACAAAAAGCTTTGACGCATTCAGATGGGGTGCTGTCGCTAACATACCTGACGCAACCATGCATGTTAGCCGCACATATGTTGGCACTGGAGTATCTTCGTGCGACACGTGGTTATTCTGTCGATGCTGCGGCCGTTGTTGCTGGTCATAGCATGGGAGAGTTTTCAGCTCTTTGTGCGTTAGGTGTGTTTTCGCCGGAGGTTGCTGTTGATATTGTTTACAAGCGCGGGTTATTAATGGAGCACGTCCTGGAGAATTTTTCGATTAGTCGGGACAACTACGTTGTGTATGCATGCAATCCGCTCCGGGCAAAACTTCACGACGAAGATCTAGATGTTATGGTGGACCATTTTTGCATACTTGTGGAACTTGTTGCTTGTGCACTTTCTTCAACAACATCGTTTTTGGAGGTTGTGAATTTTAACATTGAGCGCGAGCAATATGTGGTTGTAGGGGATCGAGTTGCGCTCTCAGCTCTTGGAAAATGTTTGGATCCACAGTTTCGAGCGAGTGTCTGCGGCACATCGTCTTCACTTGATCAGATTGCCCGCACAGCCGTACTATCCGTTCGACAGGACAAACGTGAGGGTGTCACAATGGACCCCAACAGAGGACCTTCAGCTGATTTTGTCACTTCGGCAGTAAAGAAGTATGGCGTCAGATCGACATATCGTCGCTTTATGCGAGGGCCAGATGATGGGTATACACCGTCGCCCGAGGAACTCACCCAGTTAACACTTCAGCAGGATGGACGCAGTGGACTTAAGAAAAAGTCATGGTTTGTCCCGCTTCCTCTCAATGTTCCGTTTCATAGCAGCAAACTTCGTCGTGCAATGGATCTTTTTTTGCCCATTGTGCGTGACGCGCTACCGGAGGAGGGTGTGCTGCGCTCACTGTTAGGGGTCGAGGAGACCACAAATGTGGAGAAGGAAAAATTGGTATTGTCACCGTATTTCTCTTCTTCAACTGCACAGAAACGCCCGATATGGTTAACTAACCTCACGGGTGGTGCCTTTTCCCCATTTGATGCTGATTTTCAAAGTGGAGTTCTTGAGGTAATGGGGTCAATGAATATAGGTGAGAATAGGCATCGTGGTTGTTACCAGACGGATCTTGTGGAAAAATGCTTTCTAAATGGTGTGAATCATGGAAGTGTGCGTGATATGTGTGCAGCGGTGTTGGCTGCTCAGCTGGCGTATCCTGTGCAGTGGATTGATCTGATGGAAGTCGCCGTGGTTTACAAAGGTGTTCGCGAAGTTCACGAGATTTCTCCACTGAGGGTTACATCCGACATGTTTAAACGCACAGTTTTTCGTGAGGTTGGTGAGGGGGGGAAGCTGTTGGATGTTGTTACGCGCTGTCTTCCTGCGGAAGAGTGTTTTTTGTGAACCTGAATGAAGCTGCTACATATATATGCATGTATATATTTTTACTGAATGATACAGCTGGTCGTGTTAAGGCAAGGTCTTGTTGCTAAGACTGTTAGTTTGTTTGTTTTTTTATTGTTATTTATATTTTTTAGAATACATGTTTAGGTTGCGAGGGCTTCAACTTTGCAGAACTGGTTTGCTTCGTGCGTCCGGAACGCGGTTGTTGTGGTGGGGGTACAAGGAGGAAGATCTTCACCGTATAGCTCGCCAACGACCATGGTGGGAGAATGCGGCAATCTTTGTGGGGCTTCTTTGTTTTATTCAGCTGACAAGCATCTGCTATTATTTTGGCAACCGCTTGTACCACTCGTTGCGGCCTTCTGGTAATGATTTGTATGTTAATCGCGTGCTGGACGAGAAGGTGTTTTCGCGTCCCGATTTGTCTGTTGCCGCTGTACGCATGGTTATCCATCATTCGTTCTCGGGAACTCAAACGCCTTTTGCTGCTCCGATGGTTTTTCCGGAGTACATGCGTCCAGAAGCAGAAGAACTAATGAACTTTGTTCTTAACCTGCATCATGAACAACCAATGTTTTCTGTTCCTGACCTTTGGGCGATGCTTTCCGCAAAGGCGCTTGCTCGTTTAGGCGGGCCGAATATTTCTGTACGTCGTGGTAGGCCTAACCCACCAACTGATTTGACGCCCGAGAAGTTGTTAGTTGCTACCCCCTCTCTTGTTTCTGAAACTACGCGTGATGTGCTTAGTGTGAAGCGGTTGCTTGCTGGACAAGGGTTTTCAGTTGAGGAAATTGTTGGCATGATTGGTGGTGTGAGAAACATCGGGTTACACGAAGATTCGGGGTTTCACACCAAAGAGGAAGTAAAACCGCAGTTGCGCCGACGCCCATCTTTAATGGGTCCAGAGGAAAATCCTTTCTACCTCCCAGAGACGGTGAAAAAATGTTCCTTGGACCCATACGTGTTTGGGGGGGAGTACTTTGATCTTTTGCTGGACTACAACTGGAGGAGGCGTGGCCTCATTCTCTGGCACAAAGGCCCTTTTTATTGTGAAGAAGGAGATCGTAAACGCGAGGTCACGCTCCTCGATCCTTTTTCGGAGCAGGCGTTGGCAAAAGAGCAAAAACGACTTGAGGCTCAGAAGCGAGCACTCGAAGCAGTAGAGAGGGCAGCACAGAAACAAAAATTGTCTGGCATCAAGGAAGAAGAGCTTTCTGTCATGCACCGTGATGGTGAGTCGCGGTTTATACCCGGCGCGGAAATCAGGGAAAGTGCTGATGATGACTTGACGCATGGTGGCGCTTTGTTAGATGTGCCGGAAACTAAGGGGCCGTGCTCAAGTGTCACCATGCGGGATATTGACATGATGTTGCTTGATGACGCGCTTCTTACTGGTTGGTTACATCGTTTTAGTGCAAACGAGATTCGCTTTTACGCTGTTTTTGGAGAGGTGATGGAAAAGATTCAGTCTAGCGGTTATAATATTAATTCTCTTTACATTATTTAGTGACAATATTCATTTATATGTTGTTATTGACGACTCCAGTAAAACGCTGATTATGTCACTGACCGTTCTTTGGTGTTTTTGTGCAAGATGAGGGTGGTGGAGCCGTGCCCATATATGCGATGGATTCTGTGGAGCACTATGTTAATCATTACGAGCAAGGAAACACGCCTTCATCAGTGTTAAAGCAATAAACAGAACACGGGCACGCACACACGCATACATACGCAAAGACATACACAAAGGAAAGTTTTTTTGCACGTACGTATTCTAGACTTTGTTTTATTTTATTTTATTTTTTATTTGTTTAGAAATTTTTTTAGGGTTGTTTTATCCTATACTCTCATATAAAGAACTAGAGCCAAATCGACAGCACTTTATCAATGGACAATGTAAAAGGGCAAGGAAAGCCACAGAGTTTGGCCGTAGCAGCTGCCGCCAATATGTCTGGCTATTTGCGCAACGCATCAAGGCGGGTTAGAATCCCCAGTGCGGTTGGAGGAAGAGGGACACGGCGCAAACTGGCGATGGTGACTGCTGCAACTGGAAGTGAATCACCGGAGCATTCTGCTGGCAAAAGCACCGCACGCGTGGCAGTCAATGTGGACGATGGCGAAGAAGATGAATGGGATGAGGTGGACCTGCCGACTGCCTCTACTGCAGTGGTGAAGAAAAATGAGGAGAAGGCTAAACAGGAGGTCAACCCGCCTGCTGTGTTAAAGCCGGATGTTGCGGCAGCCGTCTTTGGAGGTGGTAGCGTCAAGGCGGAGGCGCTGCAGGTGGAGGATGGTGATTGTGATTATGGGGTGGAGGAGGACCCCACCGCAAGGATGATGATGGAGGGCACACGGCCGCCGCTGACAGGGACACCAATGCAGCGATGGGGACGCTCAGATCCGGCGTATGAGCGAGTACTTGAGCAACAGCAACTGCTTGCTGCACAGCGACGTTCAGAACGTATTCGGGCTGCCGCTGAGGGAATGTCTGTGCTGATATGTGCTCTGCAGCGTGGCAAGTTTATTGTTCAGGAGTCTCGCCATCCGAGGCTTGTGCGAAGGTTGTTACGCGTAAAATGTAGCGATGGGTGCGGTACTGGCAAAATATATCCTTTACTGGCCGCAGTGCAAAAAGCCAAAGAAATTTATCGTTGTGCTCTTGATCCGGCGAGCAAGAGGCCTGTTTTGTCTCCTTGCTGGGTTACTGTTGGCAAGGACACTGTAAAAAACCATACGTCATCCTCCATTATGACTCTTCTTGGCGCTATTAACTCTGTATTTTCTCTTGATAGTAGTATTGACTCCACTGTTTTTTCTGACTGGACTGCTTCTGTATCGCCAGGATACCTTTTTAAAATGTTGGCAAAACCGCATTTGTCAAATTGCACCACTGGTGCAAAGTTTTTGTTGTTACATTCTTTGTATTTTTCTGTTATTTTGCTTTCACTTGCTACTGTTACCGGCATGTCCTGTAGGCTTGTGATGGCAATGAGAAAAGAACAAGAGCAATTTACTGTTGAGGCTAGCAATAAAAATAATGAAAAACAAAAGGGTATGTCACTTTTTGTGAATCGAACAAAGCGACAGCGGAGTGAAAAATTGGCTGAAGAAGATTGCATGCCGAAAAAATTACCTTCATCATGTTTTTGGGTAGAAGTGTGGTGTCCACAGCGTGAGTGCTTTATATCTGTCAATCCATGTATGGGCTGCACAACACTGTGGGGGGCGCCGTATACGTTCTCTATAGGTGGTGATGTAGTGGTGGATGCAACGCCACGTTACATTACTAAGTATAGTACTGCATTTTCTTATCGGTTTGGCCGGTGCGATAAATATCGTTTTTTTTGGAAGCATCTGGCATGGGACGATAGCAGAGAAGCCTCTGAGGTTATTCTTGACGCGTTACGCAAGGACACAACCAAGTTTACGCGCGAGCAGCTTTTGCGGGAGCGCAAGCAACTTAGCTTTCTGACATACAGCGAGGAAATTCCAAAGACATTAACTGCGCTGCAAAGGCATCCGTTGTTTGTTCTTGAAAGTGAGCTTGCACGGTATGAGGGAGTTTATCCAAAGGACAACACGACTATTGTTGGAAGTGTGAAGGGTCACGTGGTGTACAAGCGATCCGCCATTGTACAGCTGCGTAGTCGAGATGGTTGGCTTCGCGTGGGGCGGTGCGTGTTGAGCGAAGACGAGATCCCGTACAAAGTGGTGCCGCCGCCTGCCTCGCGGCCTTTTGCGTCACCCTCAGTTTTTTTTGGTGTTTGGCAGACTAAAATTTTTGAGCCGTATCCACTGCGGAGCGATGGGTCGTTGCCGCTGCATGGGAAGACGCACTGGTATGTTCTCCTTGACAAACCCGTGCCTGCAGGTTTGGTCCACGTTAAGAATCCCAGCATTGCCCGAGTAGCGCGCCGCATGTCGGTTGACTTTGGGTTGGCTGTTGTGGGCTTTCAGCGTCGTCGCATAAATGAGCGCCGCTTTGCAAATTGGGAGGTTGTCATCGATGGCATCGTCGTAAGGGAGACAGATGCGGGTAATCTTTTGCGTGCGTACAATGATTGGAGAGAGCTAACGGAGGAGCAAGAGGCTGCAAAGCGGCGACAGCGATCCAACCGATGGTGGTTACATCTCACGCAGCGAATGCTTGCAATGCAGCGTGTTCGCAAGCAGTATTTGGAGGGAATGACTCATGGCACTATGCCTTTGCGGTGATTTTTTTTTTGTTACGGTGGGTGTTTATGTTGTCATTGCTGTTCTTATTTGGCTTAACGTATGAAGCTAAAGAAATATATATTTACTTAATTTTGCTCGCATATTACATTCAACAATAGCGGAAGAACCTTCAAAAAATTTTTTTTTTTATTTTTATGAGTTGATTTGCATTGCTGTGTTGCTGCAATGAAATAATTTTGCACACACATACACACGTATCTATCTATCTATATATATATATATATGTATATGTATATTAATCGATGCTGTTATTGATTTATTGTGCTGTGGTAATGTGCTTTTGTGGCGAGAGTGAAGTATTAGCGGGTTTAGGGTTTTGCTTGCTGTGGATTTATTTGTTTTTTAAGATAATATTTGGAATAAAAAATAAGAAAGAAAAGTAAAAAAAAAAGGGAGGGCATAAAGAAAAAAGCGAAATTCACGTACATTAACAGTCTAAATAATCTTATATATATCAATGCGCAGTGCCCCCCAGTTTGCCAGCGGCTTACGCGCCCCGACAAACCGCCTGCCTCCATTCACCGGCGTTTCCCCGCGCGTCTCTTCCCGCGGTGTGGCGGCACATTGCGGCGAATACGTCTCTATTGTGCTTAGGCCTACCGCGCTAAACGCCCAGCGTGGTTCGTTGGAGGCCATTTGCGTCGTGACGGATGAGCAGGTGGAGGTGATGGGGCTCCCGGCCGGCGCGGAGGTGGCGCAGGTGAATGAGTTTGTCTGCTACGTGACTCCGGGCAGCGGGGAGCTTATGTACTTTCAGCACGGAACGTACAATGACGAATACGACGTGGATACATACCGGAAATTGTTAGAGCTTATTCCAAGGTTTCCAGAGATTTTTTAAATGAGAGATGGTTTTTTTCTAAAAAATGTGTCTTCGGCTTGCTTCTGTTTAGTGTGCAGTGTAACGTTTATTTTTTGCGCATGAGCAGACATAAGAAACGTAAAAAAGATAATAATAATAATGATAGTAACGAAATATGGTAGTAAAAACTAGACAGGAAAGCTGACCAAACAGAGGGAAGAGTCTACAGAATTTAATGACTTCAACTCAGTGTGTATAATATAGACACCGTTTTTATCCTTAAACACCCTTCCCCCAATTTACATATATATATATATATATATATATATATATTATTACATTACGCAAATCTTTTGGTGATTATAGAAGTATTTATTTAAAGAAAAAAAAAAAAAGAGGCGGTTATATATACATATATATATATATATATATATATATATGTATATATGTACATGCGTATGATGTTGTTTGTTGTTATATTTGTTATTGAAACCCATCTCATACATTTGCTTTTATTATTATTATTATTTATTTTAGTTGAAGAAAAAAATGCTGCGGACTTGTTTTGGCCGGTTGTGTTGTTCTTCTGTTATCTATTCTGTCAATGTTGGCAGTAGACGTTTGACAAGTTCGTCTTATCATCATGACAGTACGTCTTTGGAACGCCTTGTTGAACCATTTGTTCCTTTTACTTTCACGGCCCTTACGCAGATCAGCTGCTGTGTCGATGACGAATTAATGGAAAAAGTTGCAGAGGCTGGGGGATTGCGGTACTTTCTTATCAGCCACCCCGACTTGTTTAGCGTTTCGAAGGTGGGTGATGTGTATGTGGCTCGCCGCCTCAGAAAACAAGTAGGACGTGCTCAACCCGTGTGCAGAGTTGGTGCGAGAGAAGGTAGTGGCAAAACTAAAGAATACAGGCGCCAACAGCCGGAGGGAAAATTTTTTTCTTTGTTGTCACCAGAACCATCTTTTGAAGTGCTGAGATTGTTCCCCACTTTTTTTGTCTCTGTAGATGCATTGGTTATGCACGTGCGTGAGTCACCAGGAGAGACGCCATGGAGGGGAATAGTCTCCGAGCGGATCTCTCACACAGGTGCGAATGCAAACACAGCAGCAGAGGAAGTTGTGCGTTCTTGTATTGAAAAAAACAGACACTTTATTGATTATGTGTCGGTGGTGGACACATGTGATGGTGTAGCAATGCGACGGGAATTTGTGCGTCTCCGCCCATCGGTTGCAGACTCGGCAGGGGTTTTTTGGGGGCGAAAGTTTAAAGAAGGAGAGAAAGACAAGAGAAGAAACATTGACGAGCTCATGGAGTCGCACTGTGTCCAGGAGTATGAGCAGTTCCGCGTGGCTCGCTTAATTTTTGTTGCGGAGAAGCTTGTTCCAATTTCTAGTGAGATGCGTAGCGAGGCAATGCCGCTGCTTCCCGAAGGGCGGAGTTTGATTCATGTGTTCGTTTCCGCTCCTGAGCTTTTTGAGCTTTGCGGGACCACCTCAGGATTGTCTGTTCGCTTCATTCTCCACCCACATTATATTCCACAAACTACACGTACCAAGGAGGAGATTAAATGTGAGCTGGAGAAAATAAAGGAGGGTCGTGTAAGGAATGGTATTAGGGTCCCTGTTGACCGCAGGAAGCGACGGCTTTTTTTGAGACAGCTTTGTTATCTTGAGAGTCCCACGCCGTACTTGGATGAGCGTGTCTGGGCTTATGCGTTACTTGACGCATTGCCACCAGATTCACCTGTTGCTGTCGGTGGATTTATCTCAACCCTTTCAAACGACCGCCTTTGCTGCACTCCACCGAATCTGCGTGGTTTTTTTTCTCGTTTTTCATATTTGTTTTCCACGTTTGATGGGGACAAGGAGATGCTGCTGCAGCGCGCTGATATTCCTCTGCCGAAGATGTCTCCAGTTGTTAGTATCAAACCGGAGGATATTCTGCTGATGATATACAACAACTATCCGCGTCGCAGGCATCCCAACTGCGGCACATGTCTTGAGCGTTGTTTGTATATTTTGCCGTCGCAGGCCCGTGCTCGATTGAACCAGTTGGATTTTGTAGAGGATGTACTTCGCAGGTTTCCTGAAAAAGTTGAGCTTATTGACGGATTTGATTTGGAATTAATAAAGAAAAAAAGCGTTTCTGAGCATATGCGCTACAGACTCCAGTTGTTTCGTTTTGTCGGTGAGTATCAAGAAGAGTTGATAAAGCGCTTTGAGGCGTTGTGTGTGAAACACGGCTGTGATCCCGACAAAATGCTATTGTCCTAGCGCAGCTTAAAAAAAAAAAAAAAAATGTTATGCAATTTTTTTCTTTTGTTTGTTTCTTAAGCATCTATTATTGTTGCTTGTATATATATATATATACATGTGTATGTATTAAATGATGTTTCTATTGTGTTATTCCTAATTACTCTTTTTTTATTATTATTATTATTTGTCTATATTTTTATTTTTAGATATAGGCGTTTTTATATCTTTGGGCATTTTGCTTTTAAAGCTTTACTAGGGATAAATGTATAGATTTTACTTTTTTGGTGAACTGAAAGAAAATTATGTGCCCGACTACAATCAAAGCGAAAAGAAAACAAGAGGGGAGGAATTGCGTATTGGTTGTAAAACATAGCGGGAGCTTTTGGTGATGACAACTCAATTTTTATTCTTGTCTACACAAAATTGATGGACATAAGTGATATTATTGAACTTGAGAAACATGCGAGCGATTACTGACATCTAATCGCCATCCTCTTTTTTATTTCTTACAAAAAAAAAATTTTCTTTTTTTTTAGTGTTGTAGATATATATATATATATATGTTTATATATATATGTACGGACATATGCACGTATACAAAGCCACTTAAAAGAGTCATTTCCCGCCTTTTTTTATTGTTTTAGTAGCGGGCAGATGTAGTTGTGGAGGCAAGATGTATCTAAACAAAACGGTTGTGACTTTGTTCTGTTAACATGCATATATATACATATATTAGTTTTTTTCTTTTTCTCTCTTTCTCTCTTTTTCTCTTTCTTTTTTTTTTTTTTTTTTTTTTTTTTTTTTTTTTTTTTTTTTTTTTTTTTTTTTTTTTTT
>JAWVMR010000047.1:2783-47058 GCA_036321205.1 Trypanosoma caninum | reverse complement strand
TTTTTCTTTTTTTTTTTTTTTTTTTTTTTGTACTATGATGAATTTCACAATTTGCACGTCAGTTTGAAAGTAAGTACATGAGAAGACAACTGTTTATTATTGTTTTGCTACATGGTAGCTGATATTTGATCCCTACCCTCTTGTTTTTGCCTTCTATTTTTAAGGTTTAGCTTATATCTACACGTTACTCCATCACCTATATGTGTGTCTTTCTCTGTTGTTTTTTTCTTACTATGTGTGGTGTAATAACAAATGTGGTTGTGGTATTGGCAGTTTTTTGTTTTATTTTTTGGTTATATGTTTTTTATCTGTTGTTTATTTTGCATTATATTGATTGGGCGAAATACCAGCAAGAAAAGATAACCAACTTAGTTTTAGAAGAAAAAAATATATAATAATAATTACGGTTTACCCTGTACTTTATGTATATATATATATATATATATCTTTTTTTATAGATAGATAAACATATACGTATAGACATATAACAAACAACGGAAGCAACAAGAAAAACAAGAGAAAAAGAAAGAAAGAAAAAAAAAAAAAAAAAAAAAAGAAGTTTAAGGTGATAGTAAATAGACATGAAACAGAAAAATAAAGGTGTTGTTTGGCTAATAAAGCAGCAACGTCTACCAGCTTGGCAGCTTGCTTTGTTACCTCAATATGTGGCGGTATTTTTTTTTATTTTGGCTTTTATTTTTACAATTTTGGGCGTGGTTTTTCTTTTGACTGATAACAATGCCAGTGATATTTCTGTTCGTTATGATCATATTAACCACTGTACATACACAAAAAACACTGGTGCTTTTGCTTTTGAGGGTAACAACATAAAAGTAAAAACCGGTTGCATAACAGAGGTGAGTTTTAACATTTCAAAAACTCTTACTGCGCCAGTGTATCTTTATTATGATCTTACTAAGTTTTATCAAAATCATAGGCGTTATTTAGTCTCAAGAAGTGATGCCCAATTAATGGGCAAAACCGTACGAAAAATTCCAGACGCTTCTCCTTTTGTTACACCAGGCGAAGTTAGTGGCACAACAGAAACACCTATTATCTACGATGGCGGTGTGCATCTGCGTTACAAGGACTTTGTGTACGTACCTGCAGGCCTTATTGCATGGTCTATGTTCAACGACACATTTACCTTGTATTTAAACACTGACGATGCAAATGGGAGAAAAAAACGAACGCTTATATGCAACGCAACAGATTTTTCAAAAAAAACAAACCTTCCACTTGGTGGTTCTGTTTCGGAGAACATGTGCACTAAGAAGGGCATTGCCTGGAGTACCGATGTCAGCCACAAGTTCAAAGCACCGAGTATGGATCGAGGAAAACATTTTTGGACCGCCGCACGTGAGTTGTACATAAATGAGACATTAACCAGTCCTTTGTCAAACGACTCTTTTTTGAATAATGGGTGGTACGCTGGGGAGCTTGGCCACTCACTTCCCGTGACTACTGACGAGGACCTGATGGTGTGGATGCGTCCGGCTTCACTACCAAGCTTTCGCAAGCTACATCGCGTTATTCATACTGATCTTGCTCCAGGGAACTACATTATGGTGATCAATGAGCATTATGACGTCATATCGTTTGGTGGGACAAAGTCATTTTCTTTGGTTAAGCTCTCCTGGCTTGGCGGGAAAAATCATTATCTTGCTGTAATGTATCTAGTGATTGGGGGACTGTGTTTTGTGTTTTTTATTTTTTTGTTGTTGGTTCGTTTTTTTTTTGGAGAGAATTCCGTGAGGAGTCTGGATAAACTTATTTTAAAATAACGTTTTACATTATATATACATTATTATTATCATTGTAATTTTGTGAGCCTTTACCAACAAGAAAAAAGTAAAAATAAAAATTATTGCTGCCAAAGCAGACTTTTTTTTTTTTTTTTTTTGTATATGTATGCATCGTTCTGTGAATTTGTGTTAACCATGCATATTGTTGCTATTAGTATTATCACTGCTGTGTTTTGTTTTATTTATTGTTTTTTCCTGTTAATGTTATTAATGATTATTGGGGTTCAGTGGCACACTATCTTGCGCCTATAGATAGATATATATCTATGCATATATAGAGATATGGACTTTGATGTGCCCAACGATGCTGAGGTGTTTGCCGAGAGTTTGGAAGGAGTAAGACGAGAAATATTGCAGGGTGCAGACGTGGAAGCGGTCTGGGAGTCGCTGCAGCAGAAACACCCTTTTTTTAGCGAAGTGGTGTTGGACGCGGGGCAGCGGGCAAAAGAGTTGGCGTCTGTGCTCGCCGCGGCGGAGTATTTTCTTCAGCAACTGCTTTGGGCATGTGAACAGGGCACTTTTTCTGGTTGTGTTTCCGCAGATAGTGTAAGGCGATGGCATGTTTCTCTTGCCCTGTTTATGTCGCTTTATCAGTTCTCCCCTGTTCCTTCGCGAGCACTGTGGGTTGCGGAAGCACAGAGGCGTGGCATTTTTGCTACTGGCATTGCGGAATGGTGCACTGAGGAGGGTATAAATAATAAAGATTATGGTCATAATGACGATGAAAATGGGGATAACAATTGTAATGATGACGAAGATGACGGATCTTTTGTGGGGCTACGTCTTAAGAAGTTGCTTTTACAGTGTGTCGCAGTTGGGCGGAAGTGGTGTGTACAACTTTCTGGGGGCATAGGGAAAAGAGAAACTGACCTTACAGTGAAGATACGTCGTGCTGTTTCTCTTATGTCTGCCTTTGTTGCGCCAGAAACACTTGAGTGGTAAAGTATCTGTTATACAGTTGTTATTTTATTTTATTTTTTTTTTTTAACTGAAGAAGTTTAAATTAATGATGGTGCGATAGTAATCATCAATAAGTAACAAGAAAAAAAAAAAAAAAAAGGAGAAAGAGAGAGAGAAAGTGGAAGGGGAAATTGATGTCTGAAAGACGTTACCATTATATCCATATATCTGTTGTTGTTTTTTTATATATACCTTTTTTTTAATGCCTTGTGTGGTGAAATATTAGGTTAAATTTAACGTTGCAGTGGAGCAGTCTTTTAATGTACGGTGGCATTTTTAAAAAAAGGCCGCTTGAGGAAACAACAGCTGGTTCTAATTACAAGAAATCTGTTTCTGACAGCTACAAGGCCTCAGGTAGCGAAAACAAACTTTTCTCCTCACTTTTGCTTGCCAAAAGAACTGTGTACCATTATCCATCGTGCCTGCCGTTTCCAACACTGATAGACGCCAATTTCCCTGCGAAGGAGTATTGCTCACGCGGCGAGGATATAAAGACCGCTGTTCATTGGGGGCAGCGAAAGCTGCTGTTGTCCGAGGTTCAACTTTTGTCGATATATGCCCGGCAAAATGTTGCGTATCACATTGTTTATGCGGGTTCAGCCCCTGGCACACATCTCGCATTTTTAGATGACCTTTTTCAATCGCGACACACTTGGGAGCTTGTAGACCCCGGCAAATTTGATCGATCGGTTTTGGAGCCTCGACCAAACTTTATCTTGCGCAACGAGTTCTTTACTAACGCCACTGCCTATGGTATAAACGCCCGCCGTCTCAGTGAGGTGCTTCCGGCGCTGGCAGTCATTTACATTAGTGTCGCTTTGAATAGTACATCTTCAGCCAAGAATAATATTTACAAGGAGCTTCAGAGCATTGTTGGAACGCTTGACGTAGCCCGTTGTACAGAAGACATTCCCTCCATGTATGAACCACGGTTGAATCTTCCTGTCGGTTTTGAGCTTCTTTGTTACGTCGGCATGGAGCGCAGCAAGCCACTTCTGTTTATTTCAGATATCCGCTCTGGAAGCGTCAGGCTGCCAAACTTTGAGGAGCACGTTGCGGAGAACATGAAGGCACAGGAGTGTTGGTGCCAAATTCTTCATGGTGAGTATGGTATGCTTAAGTTTCGTTTGCCGTATACGCACAAAAAAGTTGGCTTTGGTGCTACAAGGCGTAGCGTACAGTCTAATCTTATTGAAGTTGATGGAACAGTGAAGTACTTGCGGGGTGACCTTCTTTTGCCAATTTGGACTCGCCCAACAAGCACAGAGGGTCGTTTGGTGGTTCCACAAGGAGCTTTGCAGGTGCCATATAACGTTGCACATGTGGAGAACCAATTCTTTTTTTTTAACGCCTTTGTGCGGGAGCAGGTGCACTTTAATCACATATTTTTGCCCGATGAGAATCTTGACCACCATTACGACGGGGCTGCTGAAATAAATTGTCTTTGTACATATCTTTGGTTTATACGTCCCGAACTGCAAAATGCATCAGTCGCTGTTTTGCGTCGCGAAGTGGAAAACATTTCTGCAGCGATTACGAAGCATTTGTGCGTCAATTTTAGAGATGTAATTCGCCGGCGAGAGGCCCTGGTGTTGAAGCAGGCGCGTAGCGGGCGGGTCGAGGAGGAAGGGGACGAGAGCGACAGTGAGGGGACGCATAACCGCCAGTTGGGGGACGGTGACCACGCCCTGGGTACCAGCAGCAGTACGTTGGAGGCTTTTGTGAAGAGAACAATGCAGGCCGCCAGAAATGAACGAGCACGTGTTGTGTGGAAGCGGAATGTTGATGAAAGGCCAACGGATACTCCTAGCGGTTATTGGGTGACGACAAAGATGGTTCAATGATTTTTTTTTTTTTGTGTGTGTGTGTGAGTGTGCAAGGCCTACTTGCAGGTAGGCAAAAGAAGGGTTTTAAAATAAACAAAAAAACATTATATATACGTATATATTTATGTGGAGAGAGAGAGAGGTGTGTTTTATAATTTTTATACGTTTATTTCTGTGGAGCCTATTAAAAACAAAACATAAAAAAAAAAAAAGGAAAAGAAATAATAACATTAAGTTTACCAAACTACAGAAGGTTTAGCTTCTGCTTACACAATATTTCTTACTTAAACACCACATAAGATGGCAACAATTCTTCGCCATGGGAGAAAAGGGGGTAAAGTTTCGACATCTCCTTTTGTTACCGCACAGCCTTTAACCCCCGCGGGCGTTATGTCACCTGCGTCTCTGCAGACACCCGGTGAAGGTACCACAATCATCAGCGATCCGAATGCCGCTCATCCATTTGACCCAGATGCCATCGCTAACGCTGCTAAAAAAACTCCAACAAGCGAGGCCAACGTTCTTCAGTTTGACGCGGAAGTTTTGCAGCACATTGGCAAGGGGAGAATAGTGAGGAGGTCCAAACAGGTGCGCACTACTACTTGTCAACCGCAGTTTTCTTCAGCAGATGTATTGTCAAAACTGCAAAACGCCATTTCAGCACAGAAAAGCCACCTGAGTATATCTACAGAAGCTGTTGGACTTCATAAACTTATCGACCATGACATCCTGGTGGCTAATATACCACGGGAGGCCTTGAGTTTGGCTGTGGAAATTTCTAAAGTTGTACAGGATGCCAGAGTTCTTGTTGTTGTGCCGAAATACTTTGAGGTGAGTTCTGTAAAGTTATATCTTGAGTCATTGATTCAGGGTGAAAAAGGAGTAGCAGTAGGCGAAATATGTGGGCAGTCATTTGTCGGTGCGGAGTCTACTCGTCTGTGGGTGACAACTGCCGAAATGGCACTTATGTATTTAACAAAACTGAACAACTTTGCTTTTTTTACGCATGTTGTTGTTCCAGATGCTTACAGTACCACCCAGTTGCTTTCATGTTTTGTGAAAGCTCTTGCTAAAAGATTTCGTTTTGGCGCTACCAAATTACAACCTTTGCGTGTTGTACTAATACCCGAACAAACCGATAGAGGTGATATTGAGGTGTTATTTGATGGTCTTAAGATTGCATATCTTGAGAGTGAAATTGAACAGGTTACTGAGTTTTCGTACGCCGAGGTGTGTGCGTTGGCGAAAAAGGAGATGATGGTGCTGGAGCGGGACAGCTTTGGTGATTTTCCGGCACCAACAAAAACACTTATTGACTACACCGCGCAGGTAGCGGCAGAACTTGTGAAATGTATTATTCAACACTCTTCTTTACCCCAAGTTATTGCTGTGTTTACTGCCGAAGCGCGTGATATTTTATCCGCTTTTCAAAATGCCGGGCTTGAAGGATGCGCTATTTATTCTGGATTTTTAAACACTGGAGAAAAGACATCGGAAGAGAAGCATCAAATCTATGTAATGAATAATGTGCGTCATGCCTTAGACGTTGATAATGAATACACAATGGCACTTGATATTGGCACAATACGGCAACCAATATCGCAGCACAGGTCAGAAAGTTTTATGGCAACTAGTACAACGGAATGGGAGACAAAGAAAGAACGTAGAAAACGTCTGTCAATTTTTGGCGGTAAGAAAGGAAGCTGCTACTTTGCTCTGTACTCTGATGATGTTGCTGCAGCTTTTCGCGAGGATGCCAATTTTCTTCCTGACGTTTTTGCTGCAGAGGATGTTTTTCTTCAGTGTGCTCGTTTGAACCTTCCAATTAATGAGGTCTCAGCTTTTCTTCCTGTCATGCCAGCAGAAATTACGGAGCAGATTATGCACAACCTTGCAGAGAAGTCTATGATATCTAGCCCGCAAAACCTTGCAATTACGCTAGTTGGTGAAATGGCAGCGCGCCTCCCTGTTGATATAGATATTGCATCTTTTATTATAAGTGGTTGTAATATTGGTCTTGGTGAGGCTGCTCTGGCTATTGGATGCGTTGCAGCGTTACCCTTTCGCTCCACAACTCCACTAGCGTGCAGCATTGCCGATTGGAATGAATCTACAAGGCAGAGCCGTGAGAAGTACGGGGGAGAGATTGCTTCTCACAGCGATATTCTGGCCGATACACTTGTCTTTATCGAGTGGTTAAAGTTGCGTTCTAGTGAGAGGTCTACAGCTGAGTTTCTTGATTCAATTCTTGTACAGGAGTCCAAATTTAACAAAATAGAAGGACTGATGAAGTATATGAGAGAACAGTTAACTAACTATCTTTTTTTATATTGCTTTGACACAATGGAGAACTTGGAGACGTTATGCGTTTCTGTGCGTGAGAATTCGATGATTCTTCTGCTTTTAAAGTCGGTGGCTTTTGCAAGACGCGCGGCGTTTGTTCGTGATGCGGGACATATTAATGAAAAAGATCGTCAGGCTTCTATGGCTTTTGTCCGCACTTCCAAGCAGTTACTGCCACACACTTTTATTCCGTCGTCTATCAAGTGGGATCGTGACAGGGTTCTTGTTCCTGTGATTCTTAAAAACAGCACAAACATTTTTGCTGGACTCTTTTCGCTAATTCACACCTCGTATTTTTTTGCTTCTCTTTTGCTTTTTTATCCTCATGTGGAATACTCGTCACCAATAACAACTGATAAAGGAGATTTTGCATATTTTGGTGTGTCATGTAACTGCCAGATGAAGCGCTTTATGGTATCTATTGATGATGCTGTGCAGATTCTTGATTTTCGTCAAAAACTTTGTTTGGCGCTTGGGTGCTTGCAGGTACTTCGCATGTTGCCTCGCCCCATCTCTCGTAAAAAACTCTCTCTTACTATGAAGGAGTATGATCTTGATTTTGACATTTGGCGCTTACAAAAAGAGATTCGGTATGAACTTCTTGAGCTTGTTGAGGAGTTGAAAGTGACAGAGCACCAGGGGAGCTTTGAGGTATTCGCGACCCACTGCATAGCCCCAGCTGAGTTACACTCGATGTCTAATGTTCCCGCAATGGATATCGCACTTCTCTATTGTTTTGCATCAGGTTCGCTGTGGGAAACCACGACGAACACGCAGTCTGCGACTAGTCCAGGCGCTTGCGGCCCCGTGTTGGAGAAACAAACGTTTCCATGCACATCCTTTGTCGAAATGAACGCTGAAGAAGTCGAGGACGAGGACGAGGATATAGAGATCATTCAGGACTCATTCTTTGTGCGTAACGGTCCTATAATTGAGAATGATGAGGACAATTAACGTAGTGAGTAGTTTTTTAAATTATATATATATATATATATATATGCTTATCTGTGTATGTCTGTATATGTCTTTTTTTTTTAAGGGTGGATGGGTGCTGGTGGTTTCTTTTGAATCAACATTTTATTTTAAAAAGAAAGGGAGAAAACAGTGAGTAGGCAAAACTACAAAAAAAAAAAAGAAAGAAAAGAAGAAAAGCTCAAATTTTTTTGACACACTTTTGTTAATTGTTTGGGTTGTTAATGCTTTCTTTTTCTTAACTGGAAAGAAAAAAAGTCGTGATTTAAGATTAAAAGGAAAAAAAAAAAGAATTAATAGATGAGAAAAGATATAAATAAATAAATATGTATATTTATTTATTTGTTTTTGCGCATGTGTTTTTTTTTTTTTTTTTTTTTATTATTATTTTGTTCTGTCTTTATCCAGCTTTTAAAAAGCTAAAAAAAAAATTTTTTTTTTTATTTGGGGGGGAGGGTGTGGTGATATAATGATTACAGTTGTATTTGCCGTTATTGCTTGTTCTGCATACTGTAGCTGCGCGTAACAGCACAGTTTTTTTTTTTTTTTTTTTTTTTTTTTTTTTGTTAGTTTGTCTTTGTGTTTATAATAACGTGCTATTTTTGGCATTTAAACTATTTATTTTATTTGAGATTATTTTAACTATAACAAACTGTTTATAGGTTTACAGTTTTTTTTTTTTTTTTTGTTGTTGTTGTTTAACTGGTTGTTTTTGACTGACTAATACTTAAACAGACGATACACAACATTGTGTATTCGCACCTTTTTGTTTGTTTGTTTTTCTTTCTTTGCTTTTGGTTTGACTCTGTATATACAATATATTATATAGTATACATTAATATTATTGGTACAGGGTGTTGTTTGGTGTTTTCAGTTAGATAATATGAGATTCCCTGGCGACGACGTAATCGACGCTCTTATCCGCGAGGACGACCAGAAGATAAAACAATCCGGTTTTTATTATTCCAGTAAGGAAGAACGGCGGCGCCTTTACGGGGCTGTCGAAGTGCCGAAGCAACGAGAAAAAGCGCCACCGCCGTCGAATCGGAGGCTTTGCGGCCCTTTTTTTGAGTCGCTTGAAGATGACGTGGAGGAAGAGCTCCTGGAGGAGTACAAACGTTTTGTTTGCGGGGCGGAGAAAAATGATGTTGATCTTTGCTGCAGCGGACCACCTCCAGCGAATTACAGCGGCCCGTTTTTGACTCTTTCAACGGAGGGGCCGTACACGCGCTTTGAGGTGCTGGCCCATCGCCCGCCGATCCGCCCCAGCGCGATAGTTAAGAAGGTGGCAAAGGATAAGTTGAGCAACCACTACCCGCGACCGGTAGCGGAAAAATCAGGGAACGTTGCTCCTTCGAAACCAGGGAACTCGCTGCAGCGCTGGAAAAAGAGCATGGGATTTTTTTACGCCTGAGATTGTATGATTGTCGCATTGTTTTTAGCTGCAGAAAGAAAAAAATAAATAAATAAATAATGAAGTACTGATGCTGTGGCGGCGTGCTTCATGTACTGTTTTTTTTTTTTTTTTTTTTTTTTTTTAAGGAGATGGGAAGAAATAAAGATATGGTTACCAATGTGCGTGAGTACACCGCAGTCATGCGAACGCAGCAGTACCGGGTAAAGGACGCAGTGGATCTTCGTCTTCCCGATAGCGTCTTGGGAATGTTGACGGCAGGTATACCAATTATTTGCGAGGCTGCCACTCATTTGGCACCGTTGGCTCCAAAAGCAGCAAATATTGTCTGTCGGGAGGTTGAGAATATGACCTGTGCCGCCACGCCGGAACACAGGGTGCGCTGCGTTTCGCAAATAATAGGTGTCTTGCGTGAGGTGGAGTTTTTTGATCAGAGGGAGGTAGTGGAATGCCGTGTTTTTCTGCATACCCTTGCATCACATTTTGTGTTCCCTCTTATGATGCATTGCGCTCTGCGGTATCTTCATCGCCCTCTTGCAACGTTGGTTCGTACGGTGTATGTAATGTGCGAGGAACTTAATGCGCTTTTTTACCGAGCCTTTGTTGCTTCCTACATCCATTGTTGGATTGTTGGGAATTCCAAACGGCCTACCATTTTTGATGGCAACGTGTCAGCAATGTTGAGTGATGCAGAGTCAGTGCTTAAGCTAAAAGATCCAGTTATGAGTTGGGTGAATTGCATTGATAGCACAAGTGTTGTTGCAATGCCTCTTTTTCCTCAGGTATTTAAAGATACTTTTTTGGTTTTATTTCCAATTTTTGGGGAGATTCTGCAGTGGATGGTGGCGAATACTTGCATTGGATACTGTCAGACCGGTGTGGACAAAAAAGATGGCGTAGAACAGAGGATGGTGCTGGGCGAGGACTTGTCGTATGTGCGCTACTGTATTCGGGTGATTACCTCATACGCATATAAGTTTTTGCATCTGTTGAGAAAGGAACTAGATAATGAAGATGACAAAAACAAGATTACTATTTTGAAGGAAAATGTTGGTAAGCTTTTATCTCCTGCACTTGTGATGCTCTCATTGCCTTTGTTTCCAAGTGATGTTTTGAATGGGTTGGGGTTGCTTGTGTCATCACTTTTGACCTTACGGACATGTGATGCATGGCTACTTTTAGAGGTGTGTCAGCAGTGCTGTACGGTGGATAAACATTTTTCTTCCACCAAAAGAGCAAGTAAGGCTCTTGTTGACGTGTCTCACTTTGTCGAGTGGGTGGATACATTTGTTCCGGACTTGGTGCAACTTATATGCTCTAATGATCCTCAGCAATATTGCACTGAACACCCTGAAACAAAGTATGCATTAGAGTCTCTTTTAGGTGAAATTACAGTCAATGGTCGGTTTGCGTTTTTGAAGGGTCTTTTGGCTCAGTTAACTAGTCCGCAGCATGGAAGTGCAAAATCGCTTGGAATTTTGCTTCGACCGATTTCACCTGCAACAGAAGAGGATAATCAGGCCTTATCGGAGACTTTGGTGATTATGCATGACGTTATTATGCCTGCAGCGGAGGCCTATTGCTCAGTACTTCAATCGCCCGACACGCGATTTATGGCCATTCAAACAATTGATAGCATTGTGCGACATATTCATTCTGTCTTTTCTTGTTTTATTGATATTTTAGGGTCATTTTCTGATAACGGTTGTGAAACTGTGACAAAAACAATAAAAAAAAATGGGCCGTGGAGTGAGCTAAGAGGTTTTTTACCCGAGTATCACTGGCGCGACTTATTAAGACTATGTACAAGGACACCAAAGCTTGCACGCACACTAAATCGCGCAGCAGAAGTTATTGTTGGCATGTGGGACGATAACACTTTTCAAGTGTCAGGTCCACTTTACGATGCGTACACTGTACTTCTTGGGGTACATCAGATGCTTCACAGTTGCTCAGCTTTTTTGTTGTCTGGACATGCGGTGAGTAACGCGGATAAAGATTACTTTGACGCCAGTAATACATTACACTCTGTGTTATGCATATCTGACGAACGGCGAGGCAAGTATCATGCGCTTTTTGGCTTACTTAAATTTTTTTCTTTACCACAGTTTCTTTCAGTTTTGGCAAAACACTACTCGGAGGGGAAAACTAACACTGATAGTGATGAAATTCATGGTCTTTGTTCGTTTGTCAGAATGTTACTTTTTAATGCTTGCAACAATAAGGTTGGAAACATTGCTGGGGAGGTGTTTACAAAGGTGGCCATTCAAGTTTGGAATATGGGAGGCACAACTTTGAGAAGAGATTTATTTTTTATTGGAGGTATTGTTGAGCCGTTAGTGAAGGCTCTTCTTGTTACTGGTTATGTGGCGCCACTACATTCAAGCGAGGTTCTTTGTGTGTCGAGAATTGTGGCAAACATGATCATTCCATTTCTTAAGTGTGAGGAGGCATTTGTCTCTATTCTGCTTTCGCGGTTATCAGAAGCATTGGAAAGCCCAAATAGCAACGCTTCTAGGTTAAATCAAAGTATTGTTGAAATAATTTATCGCGCCCGTGCCTTAAAAAGGGACGTCACTACCTATCTTCAACCTGGGAGTCAAATTTTTCAGGCTATTCTAGCAGCTCTTCAGGTGCAGGAAACTGAACTTCGCCAGGTTGCAGTGGATATTTGCGTGTTGAGTCTCAGAAAATCAGAGATGGTGTTGTCATGGCAATGTCGCATGATGGAGTGGTACGTCAGCATCAACATGCATTGTGGGGGTGATTCGTTGGCCATGCGTAATCTTTTGGAGACTTTTAAAAAATGGGTCCAACGTCTTTCTGATAGCTATGTAAACCAAAATACCAAGGATAAGAAGACAGTTGAAGGGGATGAAATTGCCAAAAAATATAAACAGCTGGTGGTTGATCACTGTTTACAAATGGTGGCAATCATGGTACCTCACATAGGTGAGTCAAGAATATGGTGCCGTCGTCTTTCTCTTGAGCGTCGTGTTCAGGCGATGTCACTCTACGCATATCTTGTTCGAAGTGTTCTTAAGTTTCTTACTGCAAGCCAAGTGCAGGAACTAAAAGATCAGCTTTTTCCTCACGTACTTATTGAGGGGTTGTTGGAATCCTTATCGGTGGGTTGGGAAAAAGTTCCATCTTGTGCTTTTAACATTCTTCTCTTGTACAGTGCCCACGCCCCTGATTTATTATTTGCAGAGTCTGCTCTTGGTAAGCCTGCAGTTGCGAGCGCAGCAAAGATGAGACTTCAGCATACACGGACATTTCGAGAAGCTGAAGGTTCTATGCTTTGCTACGTGTTGGCAACGTATTTTACGCCTGCGGCGAGGCGGGCCGCAGTTGACAGCCCGCTGAGGGAATGTGAGAGGCGGGTAAATCTCCTTAATCAAGAAATGGCGAGTTTGCGGGAAAAACTTCAGAAGCTTGCTTCAGCTAGTGCAAAAGATGCGTGTAATTTTATTCAGAAATATCCTTTACACGGGTTGCTTTCTTTATGCAACGCTTTGTTTTTAAACGCATGGGAGGTGAAGCCTGACGCACACGTACTACATGAGGCGTGCAACAACATACTGACCTGTTGTACTGATGTGCTTAAGACATGTTCATTACTTGTTGGTGACGTGTCGAGGAACACAAATAGCAGCAATGAGGTGGAAGTGGACTGTCGTGGGCATGTTTTTGATAAAAATGGTGTTTGCTCGGAAAGAGTTATGCGCAATGTGGTGAACAACACATGGCTTGGAATTCGCAAGGCTGCAGCTACCGCAGAACGTGTAGTAGGTCTTGTAAACATTGAATATCTTTCTTATCCTGTTGTTCGCAAAATATGTTATGTTCTAGTAGAAGCTCTTTTGCGTACCAAACACAATGGTGTGATGAAAAAAGTACGGGCTGTACTAAAGACAATATCTGCCGCGTTGCTTCGCTCACGTAACGCGGCACTACATGCTCTTCCAGGCGAGATACTTGACTTTCTTCTTGGTGCTGACGGAGTTACATCATGCAGGGTTACACGCATGTTGCGAAGGAGTCAAGGCCTACCGGACGCAATTTTGGCTATTCTGGAGGCTGAGGATCTGACGATTCCTTTTTTTTTGTTTCCAAGGGTTATGAAACAGCTTTTGCGTGTGGCTGTAGATCCTCGCATTTGTGGTGGTGACAGTGCTGCGGATATGCGTGAATTGGATGACGAAACCTATCGTAGCCAACGCTCTAATGCACTGAATGTTCTCAAGTATATTTTTGAAAACAAGGTGTTTGCTTCTCGCACAGTAGCGTACATTGAGGAGACGTTTTGGATAGCCACTGCAGGCTTTGAGGACTGTAGTTGGGGCATACGTAACAGCTCATTAATGCTATTCTCTGCAGTTCTTCCGCGTTTTGTTGGCGAACAACATTCAAAAGGGTGTATGGGTGTCAACACCTCTTTGCATGAGATTGCGTTGCGGGCTCCAAGAACTGTAGCTTTTATTTACAAGGAGTTGCTGCGTGGCTCTTTGAACCCTATCCCTAGTCTCACTCTATTCCCGCTGCTCCAGATGCTCTCTATGCTTACTCCAGATCCGCCACATATTTTAACAAATGCAACAACAGTATTGCAAGAGAAAGAAGGAACGATGACTACCACTATGGATAATTTGACTACTGGAGTTTTGAAAAACGATGCGGATTCATCTAGAGTTATTTGCGCCGTTATGCGCTGCGGTGCGTCGAAAAATATCATGATTCGTTCTGCAAGTGCCGTTGCACTAGCTTCTCTTGTTTCTCCAGCCAATCTTGAGAGTATTTTGAACGAGATTGTGTCAACGTTTTTTAATACTCGGGCTGATGCCAATAGTGTGCATGGAGGGTTGCTTTACATGCGGCAGTTTCACTCCTTGTATGTAGGGACATTGCGTCCCAACAAAAGAACAAGGGCTGCTAATACCAATGTGACTGCCACTGTTGCGGCTATGGTAAACCGGCTAACACTAGAAGGTCTTGGTGTCATTGCTCCTCCTTCTTCTCCTGCCTCAAGAATGTATTCTGCCTGTGTAACTTGCCCTACGATTGCTTCTACTTTTTTTGGTTTGGTTTCCGATGTGTTTTACTTTTTGCAAAACATTTGTAAGGCGTCTGATAGTGTTACGGTTTTCTCTTTTTCTTTGGCACATTTTGGGGTGTCAGTGTTTCACTGCATTGTGTGCACGCCTACGTTGTTGTACGAGATTGCGCGTAATGATCACACAGCTGTAAAGGAAAACGGCGTTCTTTTTCTTCTAAACACAGTTTATCTTTTGTTGAATAATGGTGATAAAGAAACTGAAAAGATTATGGAAGTAAGTAATTATATTTGGAATTACTTGCGTTATATTTTTACAAGCGATAATGCACGGTCTGTACTGACGCATATTATGGAACAAATATGTTGTCTTACAGCAGAAAATTGGTGGTCACGGCAGGTGTCGAGAAGCATTGTGCGATTATTAACTGTGAAGGTTGGCTGTGATTTTACCCACGAAGCTCTGCGAATGATGCTGGATGAACTGGCAGAGGATTCATCGCGGCAGCGGAGGTCCTGCGAGGGTGTCTTGCGTATGAAGTCTTACCTGGAGTATTTATTTAGACTTTCTTCCGACGATGATTTGCGCTCTGGTAGCAATCAAGATTTGTGTGATAGGTTGGAAAACCTACTTCTTGAGATAATTGATTCCAACGACGCAGAGCGATTGTTGCGCAACACCGACGTTCGAAGTTTTGCTCTTCGCTTTCTTGGCCGCTGCTGTCTGCGTCGTGGGACCTCAAGTGAGGCGTTTTTGAGAATTATTGCTAACCACTCCAGCCCGTCGTATGCCGTGCAGATTCGTGCCGCGGTTGTTTCTGTGCTGAGTGATGGACTTTTGACGATACGTAAGGAGGACAATGACAGCGACAGGGAGGCAATGACAGAGAGGTGTGTGTTTCTTATTATTCTTCTTCGACTTATCTTTGACGACGCCCACGCTGTTCGTTTGGAGTCATGTCGCGCGGTCTCACGTCTTGTATCGTCTAATTCTCTTTTTCTTGATCACATGACATGTGTCCTTTCTCTTGTGTATTACATTCGGCAATACTGCGAGCGTGGAATTCTTACCATGACACTGCTGCAACGGTATCTGCTAATGGGCGAGGCATTAGCGTGCGGTATTTTTTCCGGAAAAAGTGTTGATGACAGCGATGAAGAAAATGATGATGACGAAGAGGAGGAATTTGCAGATGACGGCAGCGCGAATTGTGATTATGCTAATGAGTTGGATTCAAACGAAAGTGATGTGCTTTTTGAAAAGGAGAAAGAGAATATGTTTAAGGAACAAGCTTTGCTAGCATTTCTTGTGAAGGTTATTATGCGTGATGAGAAGAGCAAAAGCCCGACGTTTAGTGTATATGAGGAGCTGCTCCGTATAATGGAGCAAAGAGGCGGTGCGGCACTTTTGTACGATGCACTGTTTTGACGATTAACTTTTTTTGAAAACTGTTGTGTGTAGAAAAAAGTGGTGGAGGAAGGGGGAGGGGAGAGTGAAAAAAAGAGATGCAACGTATGCAGTAAAACCGAATAAGTATTAGTAATAATAATATTATCAATAATCTTGTAATAAAAGCAAAAAATAACTAATATATATATATATATATATATATATATATAAGCTCTGTTTATTTTTGTGTTGTTAAGTAGCGTGGTTCTCTAAGTAATTTGTGAGGAATACAAAAACATAGGCGTTGTTTTTTTTTGTTTTTGTTTTTTTTTTTTGCTGTTGTTATCGTTTTTAATATGTGTGTTTTGCTTTTTTATTTTGGATTACTGAAAAAAAAATTTTTTTGGAGAATGGTGGGTGACGGTGTATAAAACATAGGCTAGAGTGCATGCTAAAAGCTAGGTTGTTTATATATATATATATAAATTTATTTATTTATTTGTAATGGTTGTTTGGCGCCAGTTTGCGCATTGTGTTGCGCGTCAGGCCGCGGAGAGATCTTGCTGTCATTTCAAAACTACGCAACAACGCGGCTTTGTGTCGTTTAGCGCTCGCCGTCTGGGCTCTTTTAAGTACCGCCACACGCGAACAATTCCAGATGACGCCGTTAACCCGTTGACAACTCCGACAAAAATTGATACCGGTACTCTTCATGTCGTCTCTGTTCCAATAGGGAATCTCAAGGACTTTTCGATACGTGCTCTTGACGTCCTTCAGCAGGTTGACTACATTATTACTACGGACCGACCAGCGACAAAAACACTGTTAGACCTTGTTCAAATTGAGTGCCAGGGCCGTCTCATTCACTACTCCCGCAGCAATCGCTCAGCATCGAAAGAAAAATTAGTCGAGCTGCTGCAAGGAGGGAGAAGCATGGCGTTTGTCTGCACAAGCGGGACGCCATGCGTGGGCGATGTGGGCAGCGAATTGGTTCGCGAGATGCAGGCGGAGGGGATACGCGTCTCGGCAGTGCCAGGGGCGTGTGCGTTGACTTGCGCGCTAGCTGTGGCCGGCGTGACCTCCTCAATGTACGAGCGGGGTGCAACGACCAGTGAGATGAAGAAAGGAGGAGTGGGGACGGCCGGTGACTGCTCAATCTCTTCATTTTCTTCATTCCGTGACGGTTCTTTTTTTTTTGGTAACATGTTACCCGAGTCACATGGTGCTCGCCTGCGCATTCTTCGCAACACTGTTGGGCAGGCAAGTTGGCCGTGCATTTTTTTTGAAATTCCACGAAGGCTTTTGCTTGTTTTGCAGGACATTGCGTTAGTGCTGCCAAGGAGGCGTGTTGTTATCGCTCATGAATTGACAAAAATGAATGATTCACTACACGCTGACGTTGCGGAAAAGCTATTGGCTTTTTATTCGCGTCAAGAGGCCTGCATGTTGTTGAAAAAAGGACAGCTTGTGCTTATTATTGATGGTCCTGACGCCCATGAAACACAGAAGCAATTACTTAGGGAGGCGCAAAAGCGGCAGCGATTGCGGCGAGGTATCTCTGAGTTAATGCGGGAAAGTGGCGGGGCGGAGGTGAGTTGCAAGACTGCGGCGCCGTCGAGGCTGTCGCGCCGGCGAGAGCTGCTTCGAAAGATGCGCCGCATGAAACTTATTGCGCGGATCGAAAAGGAACAGGAGAAGATTCGCATGATTTTGAAGTCAAATCAAACTGATGCGTCAAAGATGTAGTGTTTGACTGTTTTTTTTCAGCACACCTTTTTTTTTTTTTTTTTTTTTTTTTTTTTTTTTTTTTTCCGAAGTTTTTTTTTTTTTTTTTTTTTTTTTTTTTTTTTTTTTTGCACCTCAGCTTGTATTGCTTTCCGCCGATTTCTTTTGTTTGCACGTATGTTTTTATTTTTATTTTGTTTTTTCTCAATTGCACTGTACGCCAGACCAAGCATAGTTTTAAACGGAACAAGAACGAGAAAAAAAAAAAAAAAGCAAGAAAACAAGAAATACAAACTTAAAAAAAAAAAGGGTGAAGAAGCTTGGAAAGGGTTATTGTTTATTTAATTTACAGAAGGCAGCAGAGAATGATGGACGTTGGAATTGTTGGATTGGGTGTTATGGGCGCAAATCTGGCTTTGAACATTGCGGAAAAAGGCTTTAAAGTTGCAATTTTTAACCGCACTCACGCCAAAGCTGAAGAATTTATTAAGCAAAACTCATCGGTGCCTTTTGCAGCTAATCTTAAAGCGTACGACTCCATGAAAAGCTTTGTTTCTGCAATTAAAAAACCACGCAGGGTTTTTATTCTTGTTCAAGCCGGCCCTGCAACAGACGCGACTATTGAGCAGCTCAAAGCTGTCTTGGAGGCAAACGACATCATTGTTGACACCGGCAATGCTCACTTTAAGGACCAGACCCGCCGCGCAGAGGAGCTGGAGGCTGCAGGACTGCGTTTTCTTGGGATGGGCATCTCCGGCGGCGAGGAAGGCGCCCGCAAGGGTCCCGCGTTTTTCCCCGGCGGCACGCTGAGCGTCTGGGAGGAGATACGCGATGTTGTTGAGGCCGCGGCAGCCAAGGCCGATGATGGCCGTCCGTGTGTGACAATGAATGGCTGCGGCGGGGCCGGTTCGTGTGTAAAAATGTACCACAACGCTGGCGAGTACGCCATTCTTCAGGTGTGGGGGGAAATATTTGAAATTCTTCGCACGCTGGGGCTGAACAATGACGACGTGGCGGCGGTGTTGGAGAACTGGAAAGCGAGAAGTTTTTTGAAATCGTATATGCTTGACATAACCATTGCCGCTGCGCGTGCGAGAGCAGAGGACGGTACTTATCTCTCTGACCACGTCAAGGACCGTATTGGGTCGAAGGGCACAGGTCTGTGGTCTGCGCAGGAGGCGCTGGGAATCGGCGTTGCGGCGCCGAGTTTGTGCATGGCGGTTTTATCACGACAACTGACGATGTGCATTTCCGAGCGTGAGGTAAACGCGAAGGCAATGCCCTTTATTACAAAAGTTTTCGTTCCTCAGTTAAAAGACGCGGATCCAAATAGGCCGGAGATCAGCAAACTTTACCACGCAGCCTGTATTGCTATTGTGGCCTGCTATGCACAGATGTTTCAATGCCTTCGCGAACTGGACAAGGTGTATAACTTTGGCCTAAACTTGCCAGCAACCATTGCTACTTTTCGCGCTGGATGCATTTTGCAGGGTCATCTTCTTGAACCGATGACGGAGGCTTTTGAAAAAAACCCAAATCTCAGTAATTTGATGTGTGCCTTTGAGAAGGAAATTGCTGAGGGTTTGCAGAGCTACCGTGATATTGTTGGGTTTATTACGTCTAAAACTGCTTTATCAATTCCTGTTTTGTCGACTTCTCTTCAGTACGTCAACGCCATGTTTACGCCAACACTTAAATACGGGCAACTTGTCTCTTTGCAGAGAGATGTTTTTGGTCGCCATGGGTATGAGCGTTTAGACAAGGAGGGTTTTGAGACCCACAAGTGGCCAGAATTGCAATGATTAGCTTTTCAATAGGAAATTAGACTTAATACAAAGTTGTTATTTTTAAGATGCAAGTATGACGGGCTGTAAATATAGGAAGGGAGGTGGTGGGTGTGAAGATATAAGTGAAAATGGAGGGGGCATTAGGCTTACTTACCTATTATTTCTTTATTTATTTCTTTATTTTTGTTGTTGTTGGTATCCATATCTTGTTTTTTGTGGTTTTTATTGTTGGAGAAGGTATTGAAAAAATTTTATAGTGCTTGGTAAATTAAGAATTTTTTTTTTTTTTTTTTTTGTATGCAATTTTTTGAGCTATTTTTTTATGTTTTTATTTTACTATCTATTACCTATTGTTATTATTAGCACTAAGGGAACGAAGTATTCTGCAAAGAGCTATTATTAGAATATTGCCTATTTTTTTTTTTTTTTTTTTTTTTGAAAGATAGTAGATTATATTGGGTGTTTTATATTAAACTTTTTTTCTTAAAAAAAAAAAAAAATAAAAACAGCTTTAAAAACGCATATCTATATATATATATATATATATAGGTATGATTGATAATTTAAAAAATTATTTTAATTGGCTTTGTGAGGTAATACAAACGCACATCACAATTATTTGATATTTGTTGTTTATACAAAATACGTATTGAACTTTATACATACATATATATTTTACTTGCATAAGTTTTCAAAGCGATAATGGCTGAAACATTAAAGACGCATGATACGCCCATAAGTACGGTGAATGCAGTTAATAACGCCTTGCTGGCACCATGGGCACACTCTGTGGCTGGTGTTGTTGGTAGTTCAATAGCAATTGCACTTTTTTATCCATTGGATTTTCTTCGTACACGTACGCATGCATACAAAAACGGGAGGATGTACCCTTTACTGTCTTTGAGAGAGATTGTTCGACTTAAAGGATTTCGAGGCATTTACAAAGGCGTCACTATAGCGATGTTTTCATATAGTTCAGCTTGGGGGGTTTACATGCTGTCTTTTAGAACCGCGCAGCAAAATTTATTTGTTTTTTCAGAGGAACTTAAACAGACTTTGGACAATACAAAATTTGTTAATGAGTGCTTCTTGTCTGTATTTTTAAGTGCCTGTGTAGCTGCATTTATTACTGGGATTTTTTTAACACCACTCAATTTTTTGAAAACACGTTTGCAATTACACGACGAGAAAGCACATGGCGCGTCCTGTGGCGTTATAGAGAGCCTAAGGACGACGGTAAAAAAAGAAGGTGTTTTTTCTTTGCTGCGTGGTGTTGGCCCGCAGATTCTTTTGACAGGGAGTACCACAATTCAGATAACTCTTTACGAGGAATTAAGGCGCAAAACATTTAGAAATGATAAAGATCCATCATTTATAGAAATTGCTTTTGCTGCAGCAGCATCTAGGGCGCTGGCAATGATGATTTTTAATCCACTTGAGGTTGTGCGTACACGGCTGCAAGATAAACGAAGCTGTTTTCTTCCAGAATACAGTTCTATGCGTACGGCGCTTTCTACAATATGTCGCACGGAGGGGATTTGGGGGCTTTATAGGGGTCTTCCTGTTAATATTTTTCGTGTTATTCCAACAACTGTTATGTCTATGTTTTTATATGAAAAATGTCTGGTGTTTATGGTTTTTTTTAGTTCTATAGACGACTATTGTTTAGCTTCGAAATTAGAGGATTACCGCGATATAGAGTGTTGGATAAACTCCAACATAATAAACTAATATTATACATATATATATATATATATATATATATATATATACATATTTGAAGGGGTGGGCGGGGGTGGCATGTGGGGAGGAATAGATGTACATACCATAGTAGAAGTCTTTTATTGAGGAAGCGATAAGTGGAGTCCTGCTATTATTGTTATTATTATTATTTTCTCTGTGTAATGTGTAGTTACATGTTTGTGTGTTCTGTGGTTGTTGAAAGCATATTTTTACGAGTGACGTATCATACAAGCATTTGTGCCCATCTCATGCAGAAACTTATACATGCGTCTGTAGTTGTGCGTATATATTTGGTGATTATTTTTGTTTTTAAATAAAAGTTTTTTTTTTTTTTTTTTTTTTGGGAGGGGGGGTTGTAAATGTTGTATCACGAGAGTCCGCAAAGTTCAAAATCAGAGAAGGCCGCAAAACGGGCGTCTATAGACGAGCCAAAGGTTTCTTTTTCGGCCTTTAGTTTTTTATTTTTGGAGATGTGCTCACGAGCACACAACACACCAACCAAAGCTCGCAACATTGAGGAAATTGAGCAGCGACTGACAAGTTTTGGCGCTTTGGTGGGGGCCAAACTAATTATGCTATCTTCATTGAAGGACTCGCTGGAACTGCGGCGGCGTCCGGTTACAATTGAGAGCGTGTTAAAACTTTTTCAGGAGAAACTGTGGGTGCGTTGGTTTGGTAAGCAGGCTAGTGATATCCAGCGTGAGAGCGGCTCTTCTCGCTTTTTTTTGTTTGATAGCGATCCGGTTGTCCTTAAACATGTGTTTCCGTCCCCTGAGTATATTGGTGAGGAGGGACGTTGGAACATCAACTATGCGAGTTTTCTTGGTGGTATAATTGAAGGCGCGCTCAAGGCTATTGGGTTTTCTGCGGAGGTGCACACGTACCACCAGCCCGAGCCCAGCAAACCACAGCAGTCGATATTTGCGATATCATTTTCGCAGCATGTCTGGGACCGTGAGCGTCGGGGGCGCTCTGGTAATACACGACAGCATGCTTATTTTTAAAATTTGGCTGTATGCATATATATATATATGTATATTACGGGGGTAGGTTGGAGGGGAGATAAAAAAAAAAGATATCTAATTACTGTTTTTGCTGTTATTATTTTTTGAATGTTCTTTACATGTTTATTGCCCTTGTTGCCATGATTTTTATTATTACTATTGTTAGCACATTTGAATACTATATCTGTCTATATTTATTTATTTGCTTGTTTTGGCCACTAGTAATAATGAAATGATGCGTCGTTGGGGAATGCTGACTCGACCTTTAGGGTGGCAGCGTATGGAACACATTGTGAAAAACATGACGGGGGCGAAAATTTTGAAGGAGGTGCATGAAGTAGTCTCTAGCTTTGGAGGCAAATCACATTCTTCGTGGGTTGCAGTTTCAAAAGTCTCCTCATTTCTTTCAGAAGAGTCACGCGAGGCCCTTGCAGAGGTTGGCGGTCTTGGGGGTTTTTGTCGTTGCCAGCCAAAAGAGAGTGAGAAACAATTTGACGTAAAGTTGATAGACGGTGTGTTGTGTATGCGATTGCATAACTCCGCTGGCAGCTTTTTAAGGCCTGGGCGCAAGACCGTACGGAGCGAGATTCTGAGACCAAAAGATATGAAGGAGCTAAAGCATTTATTTAGCAAATTTCCCAAAAGACCTGTAACACTTTCAGCGTGTCAGCGCGTCTGGGGCTTGTCTTCGCTTGATGCCGCCGCAGAAACTCTTGCATCTCTTGTGAGACGTTTAGGGGATGTTTTGAAGTTTTCTTCAGCATTAGCCACCATTCCAATGTATCTTCAGGTTGGGTACTGGGGGAAGGAGCCGCTTGTCGTGGCGCCGGGGTCTAAATTAAATTCGTTGTTTGCGGAGACTGTCGATGGATATTGTGAGCAGCTTTGGGCAGAAGAAGATTTTGCTTCTGAGTACGACATGTGGCGTTGTTCACGATTTTTGTTGACAGATAAATATGTGTCAGTTAGTGAACTAGCCTCTTTCACAGATGGCATTCTTCAGACTCCACTTCCTCAGGTGATAATGTCGTTTTCTGAGCGTATTTCTTTGCGGCTGGGTCCTACTATCAGCGCGGAGCTTGCCGAATCAGATCGTTTTTATGTTAATGGAACCATGTGCGGTGAGTTAAACGAAGTTACTGGTGTGAGGTTTATTTTGTCTGATGCTGAGGTGGCGCAACATCTGACGAAAACTAATTCTAAACTTAGTGCCTTGACCGATGAAGAGCTACGCGCTGAGCGTGAAAAGCTTAAAGAACGACCCCCAATGCGTCGACAAAAACTCCGTAGAGCCATAGTTAGAGAGGAGTTCAAACGTCGTTATCCGTCTGGAAACGTATTTTTAAACCCAAATGTTGTTGCGCTTTATGTCTATGATATGATGGAGCCTGGTGTTTGGATGAATAGCGCGCATATACGCGATACAATTTTGCCTGACTCTGGAAAAGGGGCTATGCATGTCGGAGTTGATTTTTTTTATCACTTTCCACATTTATTTATCACTCAGAGCATCACCACAACATCCGTAAATGTGATGCGACGGGAGCGGGGCATGGAGGGGGTTTGTGGCGATGAAGAAAGCTGGAAATATGCTCAGTTTACTGACGAAGAAATTCTCTTGTTTTTACTACCACGACTTACAAACAAGAAAAAGGATTGGGGTGAAAATAAGTCTGTTGGCGTGTTAGCTGCATTACTTCCACGTCATGTCTTCAAGTACATTCAAAATAGCGGTGGCGCAGCGATGCGATTGGCTTCCATTTTGAGACGCTACCCAGAGGCGTTTGATGTGATGGGAAGTGGCTTGGCAGGCGATATGGAGGCGAGCACATGCAGAGTGCGTATGTGCTATGATGGCATTGAGAAGCTTGGGGCCAAACTTGTTAATGCGCTACAGTCCAAAGAAGGGGGAACAGAATATGTGGAAGAACCTGATAGTAAACAAGAGAATAAAACAAAAGGTTTTGGTGAGAATCCCATTGGTGATAATGGTAGTGTAAAAATAGCATGATATTTCTACAAGTTTTATATTGATTGAGTTGGGCGCATATATATATATATATATATATATATATATTTGATATAAAGTGATGGTGTGGGTGCTAGGTTTGCGTTTTTTTTTTTTTTTTGCTATTATTTATTTATTTTTAACGTTTTATTATTATTATTATTTTGCTGCCTTACGATGAAGTAAGATACGTAGGAGAAAAAAAAAAAAAAAAAACTAACAAACAACCCCCCCCCCCTTTTTCTGCTTAACAACAACAACAACAGCAGCAAAAAAACATTTATATATTAGCCATGGCAGGGGTGTTGACAGAGAACCTAGTTCTTCAGAAAACAAAGGTAGACAGTATTCAGCGTGTTCGTAAGCTAAACGTGTGTGCGGCCCAATTATGCGATATTGGTGTTTTGCGACGTGCATGCAATCTTGAAGTTCTTTCTCTTAGTCTTAACGAGGTGAGTGAGATTGGCGTTTTTGAGAATTGTACTAGTCTTAGAGAGTTGTATCTTCGCAAAAATTGCGTAGAGGATTTGAATCAGGTGCTTCACCTCAGTGAATGTCGAAACTTGACGGTTCTCAACCTTTCTGAGAACCCAATATGCCAGGACCCAAACTACAGACGCTTTGTTATTGCTGCAATTGGCAGTCTGGAGCGGCTTGATGATATTGACATCTTGCCGCAGGAGCGTGAGGAGGCGTACAGGGTGTTTCCGAACCTGCAGTTTATAGCTCCACCGCCGTCGATGTACTGTTCCCCCTCGAGGGGCAAAGTGATGCCGGTGCCGGGACAAAATGTGGGGCACTCGCCGGCGCAGAGGAACCGGCCGTCGCGCTCCAACAACGACGCCAACTTTGGCCGCGGTCCCGAGGGAGGAGGCACCCCGCAGTTCAACGGGGGCGGGCGAATGGCGAGGGGGCAAACAAGGCGGAAGGGGTCATATATGGACTCGCTGCCCTACTCCAGAGAGTTCAATCACCACAGCCACAATGCTCACGGTAAGAGGGGGGCGGCCGCAGGCAACGGCGCGATGCTTCCAGTGCAGGTGAATTCGCTTCAATTTGGTCCAACGGAAACGGGTGTTGTGCAGGCGGTGAAGGTCTTGTTGTCAGAACTGAGCGCGGAGTCGCTAGAAGAGGTGCGGCATTTTATGGATGCCTTAAAGTAGTCAATGGAGGGGTGGGTGACACAACACAATGAGTGGAGACATGTGGGGGTGAAAGGAGCCGAATAGTGGGGGAAAAATAAAAATGTGCGCCACATATTAATGATTCAAAAAAAAAAAAAAAAAACTACGCAAAATTAGACAGATTTGCAATTAAAAAACAATAAAAAAAAAACTTTTTTTTGTACTGAAATTAATCAAAAATGTTAACAAATATTTTGGACTAAAAATGAAACTAGAAACAAGGATGCTGATATAAAAATGGAAAGTTACATAAATATATATATATATATATATATATATATAACAAAGCGAAAAAAGAAAAAAAAAAGTTATGAGACAGTAATATGTGCTTTTAGATTTATGCTTGTACATGTGTGTTTGTGTGTTTGTTTGTTTTTGTGAGGGTTGGAACTATCTATCTTCTTCTGCTTCCTTTTTTTACAAGGAAAAAAAATATATATATAATAATAATAATAATAATAATAATAAATAATAATAAATAATTTTTTTTAAATTTTTTATGGTAAAAAACTAGTGCATTGGTATTATATTCTGTTTGCGTGTGTGTGTGTGCCATCACCATGTGTTATTATTTGTGCTGGTGATGTTAAATCTAGGAGAAAATAGGGCAGCAGCAAAAAATAAAATAAAATAAAAACAATCGTTTCTGTGTGCGTGGTAAATAAATATATATATTTATATGTATATAGTTAAAAGTGCACTTTTTTTTCATTTGTGTATTTTATTTTGTTTAACCTTTTTTTTTTTTTTTTTTCTTTTTTACTTTAGTACTATTGTTGTTGTAAGAAAGTAAATGGGAATGATAAAGAGTGTAAGAGTGTGTATTTGTGTGTGTGTGTGTGTATTTGAGTAAAGGAGGTAGTGGGTTATTGTAAAAAATAAAAAATAAAAACAAATAAATAAAAAAAATACAAATAAATACAAATAAATAAAAAAAAAAAAGGAGGGGGAGTGAGAAGTAAAAAAATTTTTTTTTAAAAAACAAATAAATGTACGTGGCAAAAACCGTTGTTGTTTTTTAAAAACAATGATCATTAAATAAATTGCGATTGCGGACAAAAAAAAAAAAAAAGTTTTTTTGTTTTTTTTTTTTTTGTTACAAGTGTTGTTATATACATATACTTATATAAGGAGCAGCAACACCACTAACAACAAGAATGGTGCAGCCGTCATTCTACAAAGATTAGATTTTTTTTTTTTTTTTTTTTTTGGTTTACTGTTATTGTTTATTATTATTATTATTATTATTATTATTTTTTTTTTTTTTTTTGCTTATTTATAAATATCTTTTATTTATTTATTTATTTTTTGGATTCTGTTGTTATTACATACAGATGCACCAAGAAGTTAAAGGAGACAAAACAAGAACAACAACAAAAAAAAAATAATAAGAAAATTGAAAAAAATGTTGTGGCAACAAAAATATAAGCAGGAATAAATAATTAAAAGTGGGTTAGATATTTGTTTGCATCCCTCAAAAAAAATAAAAAAATAAAAAAAACAGTTTTTTAATGATTTAGGGTAAATACACTTTAGGAACAAGACAAAAAAAGAGGGTGGACAATGCGTGCGGTTTTACTTTATGAGTAGTTATTACACGTTGTTTTGCGACGATATAGGCGCCACAAATGTTTTTTGGCATGTGTGATTTTCGTTGTAGTTTTTATTGTGTGTGTGAGAAAAAAGGGTTTGCTTTACGTATATGTGTTTATACATACATGTATATATATCTATATATATATATATACATGTATGTATGTATGTATGTATATTGGTTGTTGCTTTTTTTTTTTTTTTTTTTTTTTTTTTTGGTGAATTAAACAAAAAGGAATGCTATAGGACTATAAAAATAACATGTATCTTAATTCTTTTTTTTTTTTTTTTACATTTACACGGTTGTGTTTTGTTTCTACATTTTAGTGCTTTGCTACAGTCTCCCATTTTTTTTTTTTTTTTTGTTGTTGTTGTTGTTGTTGTTTTAAAAAAAGGTATTAAGTCACAAAAAGTGGGGTAGGGCAAAAAAAAAAAAAAAAAAAAAAAAAAAAACACAAAAAAAAAAAAAAAAAAAAAAAAAAAAGACGAGATGACGCGTGCTGGGTACAAGGGGAAAGTTCTTGGAAAGGAACGCAAGCTGGCGCTGCTGGAGTCCCGCAAGAAGGCGGCTGCCAGTCGCAAGGCGCGCGATGACCGCCGTTGGAAGCGCGTGCTGGCGAAGATGCACCCGGACAAGCGCAAAAAGTTCCATGGCGTCGGGAACACCGCCGAGCACTCCCGCGTGCGTGGCGCCACCCGCGCGTCGCTCCGCAAACCCACTGGGCGGAAACCGGAGAACTTTTCGATGGAGATGACGATCCACCTGTCGAAGCTGCTCAAGAGGAAGACATTTCATAAGCGCGCGCCGCTTGCCATTAAGCGCATCAAGTCGTTTGTTGGCAGGATTATGAAGACGAAGGATAACCGCATTGACGCCAGCCTCAACACGTTTGTCTGGCACAAGGGCGTGAAGGGCGTTCCCGGCCGCGTCCGCGTGCACATTGAGCGCAAGGCCGTGATGGCTGAGGATGGCAAGCGAAAGCACTTCTACACCGTTGTTTCCAACGTCCCCGTTCCCTCTTTCAAGAACCTTACCACAAAAGTGGTTGAGCAGTAGACAGGTGCAAAAAATTGCTTTACGCATTTGTGCGACGAGGCCTTGCTTGTGATAACCCCTTAATTTGTTACTTTGTTGTTGTGGTCGTTTATATATACATATATGTGCTATTATTATTGTTATTATTACTATTTTGTATTTGTATTTTCTGCATATTTTATAAATAAAAAAAAAAAATATGAGAAGTTGTAAATCAATAGTAATAATACTAATAATAATGATAATAATGATAATAATGATAACAAACAAAAAGCTAGTTGTTGAATTGATTTTTGCTTAAAGCATTTTTTGTTTTTAATACATTTATTAATATATGTTTTTTTTTTTTTTTTTTGTTTTGTTTGCGCGCATATGTGTTTTTTATAAATTTTATGTTTTTTTTAACTCATTTTGTTAGTGTCAAGTACAAGGTGAGATGACGCGTGCTGGGTACAAGGGGAAAGTTCTTGGAAAGGAACGCAAGCTGGCGCTGCTGGAGTCCCGCAAGAAGGCGGCTGCCAGTCGCAAGGCGCGCGATGACCGCCGTTGGAAGCGCGTGCTGGCGAAGATGCACCCGGACAAGCGCAAAAAGTTCCATGGCGTCGGGAACACCGCCGAGCACTCCCGCGTGCGTGGCGCCACCCGCGCGTCGCTCCGCAAACCCACTGGGCGGAAACCGGAGAACTTTTCGATGGAGATGACGATCCACCTGTCGAAGCTGCTCAAGAGGAAGACATTTCATAAGCGCGCGCCGCTTGCCATTAAGCGCATCAAGTCGTTTGTTGGCAGGATTATGAAGACGAAGGATAACCGCATTGACGCCAGCCTCAACACGTTTGTCTGGCACAAGGGCGTGAAGGGCGTTCCCGGCCGCGTCCGCGTGCACATTGAGCGCAAGGCCGTGATGGCTGAGGATGGCAAGCGAAAGCACTTCTACACCGTTGTTTCCAACGTCCCCGTTCCCTCTTTCAAGAACCTTACCACAAAAGTGGTTGAGCAGTAGACAGGTGCAAAAAATTGCTCACTTCATGACACGTTTACGCTTTGTTTTTATTTTGGTTTGATATATTTTGTAAACAATTTTTTTTTAATTTTGGGGAGGGTTCTCCTGGTTAAAAGTGAGAGTGTAGAAACTGTGTGTTTTGGTTATTTTATTTTATTTTATTTTTTTGTTGCTGTTAAAAGTTTTGTATTTTTGTTTATATATTTTTTTGTAATTCTTGGTGGGGGTGGGGTGTAACTCTTTTGGCAGTTACCAAAACCTTTGCGCAAGGAAGGGAATGATTTATACAAGCTTGCATTAAGTGCTGTACTAAAAAGAAAAAATTTTTTTTGCTATTTTGTAGGCTTTGGGTGTTGTTTACCATGGAAAAATTAACTGAGGATGAAAATGGTTTTTTTAAGGACCTTGTAAATGGTTTTACTGAAAATATTTCGCGACGAAAGCACAAGCGTGAGGCCCACCACTATGAATTTGACTTGCAGCAGACAAACGATGAGGAGGATAAATCGACACGAAAGGCACGGGCGGATGAGGCACGCAGGCAGATTGCGGCGAAAGTGATTGCGCGGGCGAGTCCACGTGAGGTGCAGCAGGCCATCAAAAAAGCCCGTAAAAAGGAGACCTTGCAATTAAATGGGAAAAGTGAAACTGTGGGAAAGACGGGCTGCATCAATGAAAAATTGGGCGATATATTTAGGCAAAGAAAAAGGTACCGGAAACAATAGTGTAACCGTGTTGCAGCTGTGGTTTTTATGGCTGGATTATTGTTATTGTTATTATTATTATTATATATATTTGCGGAGCATATTGTTTGGTGATGCGTTTGGTATAAAACTTTTTTTTTTTTTTGTTGTATATATATATATATAATATTGCTATTGGTGTTTGTTTGTTATTTCAACGCGATAATTTTTGTTTTTTTTTTTTTTTTTTTTTACTTTGGGCGCTTTTTGAACAGCAGTTAGGAGCAACCAAGAAAAAAAGAAAGGTAAAAAAAGGTGGACAGTAAGGAAGTGGGGCATTTGATTTTTTGGGGGGTGAAAAGCTATTATCTATGGCACATATTGACAATGACGACCTGGATGCACTTTTGGATGATTGTATGATGACTCTTAATGAACAAGAACGTTTACATGAGGAGGAAGTAAAGAAACGTGAGGCGATTAGGGAGGCAGAGATTGAGAATTTTCTAGCAAATTCTGACGAGAATGGTGATCTGATGCGTGCACTGGAGGAGCTTATGGCAGGCGCAACTGATGAATCTTCCACAGACCCAAATGTTCTCATAGAGAAGTTAAAGGAGGAGATAACACGAACAACAGCTCTCATTGAAAGCATGCCGGACGCCACAGAGGAAGACCGTGCCAGTCTTACGCACGTGAAGCAGCTTTTTAATATGATTTCTTCTGAGTCGCTGGTTGAAGAAAAAGAATGGTCTGCTGGCACCTCGCTAGGTGAAGGCAAACAAAACGAATTGGCAATGGAAGAGACATTTCAGCGGCTGCTGGCGGAAGCTGAGCGGATGCAGGAGGCGGATTTCAAAAGCAGCGACTGCTCGGTCGCTTGTGGCGGAGTCGCTGCTGCCACTGGCGGCCAGATGGACGGCTTGGGTGCGATGCTTCTTGACTTTCTGCTGAATCCGCAGCTACTGGAGCCGCTGAAACTTATGCGGGAGTCCTATCCCCGCTGGCTGGCGGAACACGGGGGCGGCACTAACGCTGAGGACATGGAAAGATATAAGAAGCAGTACGAACTTACCATTGAGATTTGCGATCATTTTGGTGATGGCCGTATTGATCGTGAGGATGAGAGCAAAGTTGCAAAGTTGGTTTCCCTCATGCATGAGTTTACTTCTTTGGGACCTTTGCCACCGGGCCTCAGCTCGACAACAGACGCTTCACAATCGGGATAAATATCATTTATAGTTTGTTTTATTATTATTATTATATATATATATATATTGTGGGAGGGGTGAGCTGTAGAGTAACTGGCTAGTGGTTCAGGGAGAACTTGAAGTGTATAGAAATTACGTACTTTATTAAGTAATTGAAAGCATCCAAATGTTTTTTTTTTTTTTTTTTAATATTTTGTGTAAACAAACCGTTAGTTTTTGATAGAGCAAATTATTCTATAATTTTTATCTAGGCCATTATCATTTTGTTTGTTTTTAAATAATGAGCAATGGGCGCGGTGTTTTTAGTAGTCATGAGACAAGGTTGAATACGTTGCCATGGGTTGAAAAGTACCGCCCAGTAACACTTGACGATGTTGTGGCGCATGAAGATATACTTTCCACCACCCAGCGACTTATGGACGGTGGTAATCTTCCGCATCTGCTTTTCTATGGGCCACCTGGCACTGGGAAGACCACAACAATTAAGGCATGTGCCCATCATCTTTTTGGGAAAGAACGCATGCGGGCAAACGTTCTTGAAATGAACGCATCGGACGATCGTGGTATAGATGTGGTTCGACAGCAGGTGCGTGAGTTTGCTAGCACAAGTTCTTTTTTTGGGGGCTCCAACACCACTTTTCCCGCAGCTTCAACTTTTAAGCTGGTAATTTTAGACGAAGCGGACCAAATGTCTAGTGATGCGCAAGCCGCATTGCGGCGCATTATCGAAAAGTATACCAAAAATGTTCGTTTTTGCATAATATGTAATCACATAAACAAGATAATTCCTGCTCTTCAGTCTCGCTGTACACGTTTTCGTTTTGCACCTGTGAAGAAAGCGTCTATGCTCCCGCGTTTAAGGTTTATTGCTCAAAAAGAAGATATAAAATTTACAGATGAAGGACTTGTGGCAGCTTTTCGTCTTAGCAATGGCGACATGCGCCAGTGCATCAACACTATGCAGGCTTCATCCATGTCAACAAATGAGATAACTGAAGAGTCTGTGTATCGTGTTACCGGGAATCCTACACCAGCCGAGGTAAGTGGAATTTTAGAGGACATGCTTGCTTATGACTTTTCCACTTCTTGGAAAAAGGTGCAACAAGCCTTTATGGAGAAAGGTGTCTCTTCAACAGATCTTGTGCGCGAAATACACCATATTGTTATGGCTATGCAGCTTCCACAGGAGAGCAAGTGTTTTCTTCTTATTAAACTAGCCGATGTTGAATACTATGCAGCAGGTGGAGCGAAGGAAATTACATGTATTAGCGGTATTCTTGGCTGTTTTCAGTTGGTGAAGGAGGCCATTGCGCAGAAAAAGCGAGTCTTTGAGCTTGCTAAATGCTGATTAAATAAAGAAAGAGTTATATATATATATATATATATATATATATATATATATTATTAAAACGATAAAAGGTTATAAAGTGTATGATAAGGTATTTTTTGTTTTTTATTTTTATTTTTATTCTTGTTTTTGTTTTTGTTTTTGTTTTTGTTTTTGTTTTTACTCTTATTTTTGTTTTATTGTGTGTGACAGTCGTGTGTTTATTTTTGTTTTGACACTTTTTGTGTTATTATTATTATTATTATTAGTAGTATATATCTATATATATATATTGATAGTCTTTGCATGGGAAACAAGCTGTAGATATTTTTATGAGTTCTAGCGATGACGAGTGGAAAAACCCGCCAGACTTGCTTGCAAGAGCTGCAGCCTTTTCTGGCAGGGGTGCCGATAGCTCTATGCTGGCGGCGCGAAGGATGGCTATGCAACGACAACGTGAAACTTTGGCAACACACACCACATTATGCAGCAAGGAAAGCCCATCTGTTGCGGAAAATGAGCCATCAACGTCGCTGTCTATGTCAATATCACCACAACCACAGCAACGGCAACAAGAAGAGAGACAGATGAAGATGACGGGGGATGCGTTGGACTCTTTACGCTGCGAGCTGGAGACAAAAAAAAAGTTGCTTTTGTCGGCTAAGAGTAAGGAAGAGTCGTTGCGTGATTGGTGGCGTGCGCAAAAAGCCCAACGACTTGCGGAGATTGCACAACTTGATGCAGAAATATCCAGACATCAAGAGGCAATGGAGGAGATGAAGGCAGTGGCAGAGCGCGAAATACGGGAAGCGGAGGATCAGCAGCAGCAACGCCTAAGGGAAGAGCGCAACAAAATCGAGACGGCAATTCGTGAAGAATACGAGCCGCAAATTGCGGCTCAGCGCGCCAAACTAGAAGAACTTCAGCAAAAAGAGAAAAAGCTACAGGCGGAACTTGAAGTGGGTGACACTGCCAAAGACGTTGTGCACAAGTGTGTTGGTAGTGCACTTGCTACAATTTTGCAGCGTGTGGAGGACATGTTTGCCACTAATTCCATGACGATGAAAGACTGGGAACTGGAAGTACAACGACTTATACGTCACGAGGTGCGCTCCTCGTTTGCGGTGACGACAGAAAGCGAGGCGCAGCGCGAGCGCGAGGATTACAGAAAGCAGTTTCAGGAGATTCTTGATTTTTGGCGTAAAGCTGAAGAAGAGGAGCGAGATTATGTGCTTAAAATGGATGAGCATATGCTACAAGATATGCAGGCAATGGTTCATGATGATTTTGAGCGACTGCAGCGTGAAGAATATAACATGGAGGAGATATTTGTGGAGTCACGTAATTTGTGGGCGTCGCAGCATCAAGAGGTCTTGAAACGCGAATTGGAGGCGTCTATGAATCGTCGCGCCGCTGAGTTAGAAGAACAGCGAGCGCTTCGCCACCAATTGCACGTTGAACGCATGAAGGCTGTGGAAGAAAAACACCATGATACATTAGAAAAGCAGCGCTGGTTTCACGAAAAACAGATGGCTCTACTTCGTGAACAGCATGCAAATGAAGAACGACTTGCTGAGAAGCGTAGTTGCATGGTGTCAGCAACACAGGCGGACGTCTCACGGGCCACAGATGAATTTAACCGTGTTTTACTTTCTATGGAAGGCCTTTTACACCGTATAAAGGAGTACAGAGCGGCGGTTGACGAGGGTAGGACAGCGCTTGATGTTGAACGCCAACGAGAATTGGAGGCACGGGAAAAAACATTGACCACATTGAAAGATCTTGTTACTAGCCAAGCAGTATCTGTCGGCGAGGAGCATAGTTCCTTATCAGCCACGCTTAGCAAACTGGAAGTTGTGCGCCGCACGGTAGAGCAACACCTCGAGGAAGAACGCTTGTGGTTGGGCAAGCAGGAAGCAAAGTTTGCGAGCGAAAAGAACGAGTGGGAACGCGAGCACCGGCGTTGGAGGCAGATGGTGGAGGACGAGAAGTTGCACGTGCAGGAGCGTTTTGGCTGCGTGCTTGCGGAGCTGCGTAATGCCGGTGAGCAGCTCGCTGAGGAGGAGCGTGGGGTCCGTGCCACACACGCGGCATTGATTTCTCGCGCCCGCGCTGCCACTGAAGCGGCTGTGGCGGAGCTGGGGAAACTGCGCCAGCGCGAAGAGTGTCTAAAAGAACGGCACGACGCGATGCGGCAACTTGTCGACAACCTGCAGGTGGAAGGCGAGCGGGCGGAGCGGCAATGGCTGCAGCTGCAGGAGGAGCAACGCCGGCTTGCGGATGCAAAAGAGGCGCTGCGTGAGGACCAGGGAAGACTGCGACTAACAGACCAGTACATGCAACTTCTCAAGGAGCAGCTGCGCACTACGCATGCGAACAACACAAAGGAATATGATCACAGAAATACCTCTTTGAACAGGTTGCATGAGTCGCATGTATCTACGCAAAACACGCATCAGATACACGGAAAACGCCAGCACCGGAAAAGGCCAACACTCACTTCTTTGCAACATTGTGTCCCCGTAGCCACAAAAAACACTAATCGCCTCCCATTACGTGTACTACGGGAGCTTCGCGCAATGCTAGATAAAGATGCCCTGTACAAAACCCCTAAAGTAGCACCTACAGGACCTTCACATTCTACTATGGCGCTATTACAAAATCCCAAAAATTCTGAAAAACAATGCTCTATAGATTCTACTACCACCAAAGGAGATACTTCAACACAGTTGTATGATTCTTTTAACTATAACTTTACACATTTACTGAATTTTTCTGACACGGACACAACATAAACAATGCTCACTAATCATGAAAAGAACAAAACAACTCCGCAAAATATATACATATATATACATAAATATATATTACATTATATTATATAAAAATTATATAGAAAATTGCTAAATCAAGTATATATATATATATATTTAATTTGTATTCTTTCTTTTTTTTATTTTTTTTTTTTATTTTTTTTTTTTTTATTTTTTGTTTATTTTGCTCTTCTTTGCTGCGGCGCCACTGATGCACAACAGGATATTCAGGTAAAGTATGTCATGAGCCACTGATTGAGACAAAATCATGCACCACTCTGATGGACGCTTTTTTTTTTTTTTTTGCTGTTGTTGTTCTTACTGCTCTGTCAGTATTTTTGTTGTTGTTAGTCGTCGACACGAGCACCGGGCGCCCTGTGTGATGCCGCGAAATGACGCTGCCGAGAGGCAAAAGCACAGTTTGAGCTGACGCACGCTTGACGAGAACGTCGCTACTGCTTCTGACCGGGCGCCCGTGCCCTGCCGATTGCCAGCACAATTTACACGGACCCGTCTTGGTGTTCTGCCTGGTGCCGGTGGTGTCCGCCAGTGTTGTGCGAGATTATGCGGCCGGGGGGCCATGTTTGCATTGATGTGGAAGCCCACTTTGTGGGGCAAAACCTGGCGTCGACCATGACGCTGCGAAGCCCGTGTGAGTGCGCACGTGCCCTTACGCCTTGTGCAATATCCTGCTTTTTGCACTCATTTCTTTTGTTTTGTTTTGTTTGGTTATTCTTTTTGTGTACACCACTGATGCATATGCTTGTCTTCTCCATTTTGTTGTTGCTCCCTCCCCACAGTTTTCATGCCCTCTTCTGTTTTCTATTCTTTGGTGTTGAGGCATTCTTTTGCCGGCTTTTGCGCACTAGTGTCTTCAGGTAATGCGGTGGCTGTGTTATCGTCAGCGCTGCAGGTTCAAAAGGCACGAGATTGTTAGGACGCGACTTGTAGTTGAGTGGTGTAGATTTGTTTTATTTAATACGTTTTTCTTTTTTTTCTTTTTTTTTTTATTTTTTTGTTTATTTTGCTCTTCTTTGCTGCGGCGCCACTGATGCACAACAGGATATTCAGGTAAAGTATGTCATGAGCCACTGATTGAAACAAAATCATGCACCACTCTGATGGACGCTTTTTTTTTTTTTTTGCTGTTGTTGTTCTTACTGCTCTGTCAATATATATATATATATTTTTTTATATATATTTTTTTGACTGTGACCATGTGTATTTTGTTATGTTGATCATGTTGTGTTTTTTTTTTTTTTTTTTTTTTTTGTTAAAACAAAAACTATATTAAAAAGTTCATAGTTAAATGGTTTTAAAGAAGAAAGGGGTTTCAAAGAAAAAGTCAAAAACTGTACCACCACCACCACCAGTTATTTTGTATGCTTCGAACAAGGATGAGTTTGACACGATGGTGACACGTTACAGTGGTTGTTGCCTGGTGGTTGTTATCACATCATTTTGCGATGTGTGTACACAAACTGTAATGCCTTTTTTGGAAAAATTGAATTCAGAGCGACCGATGTCTTTGTCTACTCTCAATATTGTGGTAGTGAAAGCCAGCGATGAAACAGAAGCGTTATGTCACATGCTGGGTGTTGTAGCCATTCCGAGTTTTTTTAGTTTTTCATTTGGAAAACAACTTTTTTCTTTTTGGGGAAATAATATGGAGAAAGTACTTCTTATTTCAAAGCTGGCAGCAAAACAGGAAGAATTGGATAAGAAAAATGCTGCGGCGAAAGAAGAAGGTGAAATGACGGAAGCGGTTAAAACGGAAGGTGTGGAAGCAAAGAACAATGAAACAAGTTTTATTGCAGCCAATGTCTCATAGCGTAGACGAGATAAAGAAAAAGGACTGCCTATTTGAAAAGTAAGTAAAGGAGAAGAAAAATATATATGGGCAAACGCATTTAATTGTTGTTTATATTTTAGGTGGATTATTGTTTTTGGGTGGGTGGTGGGGGTGGCATATTTTTAGATATATATATTTATGTGTATATATGTTTGTGTATTAAAATGTAAAATATATGCTTATGTATGTTTATATCTATGAGATTTTTTTTTTTTTTTTTCTGTGTGTGTGTATCATTGCAGCAGTCTTTGGGTTTGCTTTTTTGTTGTTGTTGTTCTTGTGGGGCATGTTTGTGTACGTGTTTTTTATCTTAGGTTATTATTATTATTATTATTATTATTAAAGCCTTTTATCAGAGAAGTATAGGTCTTGTAAAAGAAACACAGACAAACGCATATATATAATAGTTATTTCTGGGTATTATCAAGAACTTTTTTTGGGGGTTGGGGGGTTTGACGGATTAGTCAGTTAAGGAAGCGGAGGGAACAAATAACAGTAAAGAAGAAAGGTCTGTTTTGCTTTTTTTAACATAGGCTTTTATATTTGTAATAAACATTTTTTGACTTTGAAAATTGGGTGAGTTTTTTGACAGGGTTCTGTCACACGTTGTTGCAAATTCTGGAACCAACATTCTACATTTTTTTTTGCTTTTGTTGGAATCATTGCTGTAGTTGTTTTGTAGATGATGACTTCGCCAAACTATCATCAACGCAATACGCAGGCACTTAAGGTTATTTTGTCAGAACTTTACGCTACATGGGCCACAAGTGATGGCGGGGCGCTTGAGGTGCAAAAGGCGATTGAGGAGATAATGAGTCTGGCTAGAAGTCAAAACAACGCCGGTTCTACCAAGCCCGTTGATAGCAGTGAGTTACGGCATTTTCACGCCCAACAGGGCAGACAGCAAGGAGAAGAAGCTTGCCAAGAGGGGCGAGTAGCGGATATGAGCTCTCTGCACCACGCAGACCCTTACTCTACGACGCAGCCCGCACTGCCCACCAAAACCACTTCACCGCCACTGTCGCCTCTGGGCCCCGTGCGCCGCCGCAGCCTGGAGGAAACCCCGAAGTCTCCGAGCCCTGTGCAGGCACCCCGTTTTTTGGGGGTTGACGAGCTCGACTACCACCACCGCGCGGGGTCAACGGGGTCCCTCGGCTCGCCCTCGCCCACACCAACAGTGCACGCAAGGCCAGTTGTCGACCCGATGGCGCCCGTGCCTCATGCCAGCAACGGCCTCAGCGCCTTTTCGCCGACAACACACGTCTCTGGTAATCAAGACTTTGACACTTCTGCCAACTCGATGATGTTGCTGGGGGACGTGTTAGGTTTAGACGCCAGCATCAACGGAAGCATGCTGCAGTCACAGCGTGTTGTGCACCTATCTGGAAGTTTTGCATCTATGCCGCCAGAAAATGTGCAGCGTGCAACATTTGATGACATTCCTTTATTTTATGGCACCGAGGAGATGAAAGGTGTGCAGCATGCCATAAATGTAGCTGAGGAAGAGGCGTTAAAAAACTTTTTTGCTGTAAAGACGTTTGCTTTACAGCGTAAAAAACTCTCGGGCTCTGCATTATCTATAGACCCAACCAAAACTGTCCGGAAAGGTCAATTTGGAAAGTTGTGTCATGAGGTTTTTAAAATTCCAACGTGGCTGAAAGATGCTCTTTTTCGCCGTATTACGGCTGCTGCAGGCATTTCGGAAACCGCGGCTCTTACTTATGAGCAGATATCGAACTTCTACCACAAGGTGCTGGGTCATCTTTCTGTGAATCGTCGTATTTTTGAATTGATCCGCATAAATCCGAAACTAGAATACTTAACACTTCAAGATTTTAAGGCCATGGTAAAGTACTTGGTTGATTTTCATCCTGGACTTGAATTTCTTAAACAACCAGAGTTTCAAGAATATTACTGTCGTACTGTTGCCATACGCATTATATATGCATTAGAGCGGCAGCAAAGTGGACGTATTAGTTGGTTTGAATTTAATTGTAGTGATCTTCCTGAGGTCATGCAGGAATTGGATGAGAAGGATGTGAATTTGGTACTGCGTTATTTTTCATACGAGCATTTTTACGTTCTTTATTGCAAGTTTTGGGAATTAGACACCGACCGTGATCAGCTTGTTGGCTTTGATGACATGTGCAAATACGGCCAAGGTTCAATTTGCCCTTCCGTAATAAAACGAGTAGTAGAGGGCAAGGGTCGTCCACTGTCGTCAGGCAAGCCTGGAAAGCTTGATTTTGAGGACTTTGTGTACTTCTGCTTATCTGAGGAAGACAAAAATTGTAAATCTGCCGTGTATTATTGGTTTAAGGTGCTTGATGTTGATGGGGATGGCATTTTGAGTGGTTATGAGCTTTATGGGTTTTACCATGAGAACTACCAACGCTTTTTGGAGTACTCTGATAGCTCTGAGGGTGATTTGTCATATGCTGATATGATGTGTCAGATGATGGACATGGTGAAGTTCTCGTATACAAAAGAAGAACAGTTGGGTTTAACGCTGAAAGATCTTTGCGCGTGTTCAACACCGGCAAATTTTTTTAACATGATATTTAACGCCTCTAAGTTCATGTTTTTTGAACACCGTGACCCTTTTGCAGAATATCAGCAGAAGGTGAGGCCAGAAAAAACAGATTGGGATCGCTTTGCTCGTGCAGAGTACGATCGCATGGCAAGCGAGGCACAGTAAGGAGTGTGTGCTTATATGCGTTGTTAGATATAGAATTTTGGATAGTTTGTGGGTTTAAAAAAAAAAAAAAGAGAGAGAACGAGAACGAGAACGAAAAAAAAAAAAAAAAAGAATAGCAAAAAAAAAAGCAAAAGTGTTCAGCAACCTGTTGTTGTAAAAGTTTTTTGCTTGTATCCTTTGGGTAGGTGTGTTGTAGAGTGTATGAAGTACACGAGGATGATACAACAGCTGAGAATATATCTTAACAGCAAAGAGAGGAAGGGAGAGAAACGTCCCCCTTTTGGGTGTATTTATTTTATTACTGTGTATATAAAAAGAAATTTTTTTTTTGTTTTTTTTTTTTTGTTTTTTGAAGAGTATATTATATGTGTATAAATTCTTGCATATGGTATTGTTTTTTGAATATGTATTTCGACCATTTTTTTTTTTTTACTTTGTGTGTATGTTTGTACATATATATGTCTATTTTTTATTTTTATTTTTATTTTATTTTTTTTGTAGAAAGGGTGTAGAAGGTATTTGTGGTGGGGACTCTGGTGATTGTTGCTTGTATCCGTGAGTGACAAAGCGACAATGGTCATAGCGTATGAGTTAAGTTCTCAGGAGCTAAAGGCACTAAGTGTTCCCCATTCCCTTCGTTTTCTTTTGTGTGTTGAGGGTGACATATTATTGTGCGCATCCCATGTTAACAAGAAACAGCCATTTACACTAAAGTTTCCTGTTTTTGAATCTAACTTTCAGAAACTTTTGGGGTTTTGTGCGGAGCGCTTTGGTCTCATGTGTTCGCATGACAACGGTCATTTACTTCTTTCTGGAGCTGCTGTAATACCATCTTTACGCTACATTGACTACTTGCCAGGAGGCCTGTATGTAGAGGAGGTGTTGAGCTGTTTGGGTGTGGAGGGTTTAACAACTCCAAGGCGGTGCGGGGATTCTGAACATGAATTTATAGCATCTTTTACTGACTACAGCGAGTATGTCACAGACGTCTCTTTTGCAGATACTCACGGTGCTGGTTTTTGTTTGACTCTAGACTTTGGTCTTTCCACCGCCAGTCATAGTCATCTAGTAGAAATTCGCTTTAATAAGGAATTTACTGTGGAGGAGGCATTGAAAGAGTATGAGGAGTTTAGCGGATGGAGCACCTTTGATTTGCGTTTTGATGACATTGAAAATAAACAGGCAGGCGGTGTGTTGGTAATGCCATCGATTCAGGACGCCTGTGATTTGTTTGAAAAATATGAAGACGAAGACTCTGATGACGAAGGAGAGCTGTTACCATTTGTTCTGCGCCCCGTCGCGCCTCTTACTTTTGTTCCTTGTGTGGAGGATTCCTCTTTGAAAAAAATGCGTGATCAACATTGGGGAGAGGTTGAGAAGTTTTGGGAGAGATTTCCCAGGTGGAAAAACTGTGTTGTTGTGACGAATCTATATGAATCTGCATCTTTGGCTGACACACTTGCCTTTTTTGAGGGCCTATCCATAACAGTCTCCACCATGGTGGAGGATTATTCCCCTGCATGCCGTCGGCGCGTGTTTGTAACTTTTGCGACCTCAGATGATGCCAGGAAGGCGTTGCTGTTGGATGGCAGAAGCACAAAAGGAAAGACGCTGCGTGTGCAGGTGTCGCCGCCGCACATGGATGAGAGTCGTCGTGGGCGTGTGGTAGGAAGTCAGACCGGTCTGACATCTGATCACCCGTGCGTTCAAAACAAGCGCAGCGTCAGCACCTGTCCTGTCTTTGACGTTGTGTCTTCAGGGAGCAAAGATAAAAGTGGTAAAAATAACTGTGATAGTACAAAATTGGGTGCGGCGGCATTGACAGGACACTCATCACCACATGCCGCGAGCGCAGCTGTCTCTGCTTTGTCGTCTCTTGTTGTTTCTATCGGTGATGCCGCGGTAGAAATGGACGCTGGAGGGAGTCTGAAGACGACACCGGCTTCCTGCACGCAGCCACTTCATGCCCTGTCGCTTGCAGGGTCGGCAATGAATGTTGGGGCAAAGGAATTCTATCCCTCAACATCTTTTCATGTAAACTCCACATCACCCAACTTTTACCCGTCGCCGCTGTCGGTCCCGGTGCCCTTCATTGAGGACTGCCACGCGCTGGCCACCTCGTACCCCCCGCTCGCCGCCGTTCAGCCCGTCGGGGTGATCCACTCGGTGGGCGCGGTGCATCGCAGCCCGAAGGCAGGCACCGCCCCGCCGCCGTACACCGCCCCGCCGCCCTATTCCGTCGCTATGGGCCACACTGTGCACGTCGTCTCCCAGCAGCACCCGCCGTCATCGCCGTCTATGTGAATCCAATAGAGTATAAAACTGTGGTAAAGCACAGAAAGTGTACAAGAGATAGATGGCTAATGTGGTAAGTGGGGTCGTTAGAGGCATGTGCTGGGAGCATGGCAATTTTTTCTCTGTATCTAAGGAAAGAAGAGTAAAAAAAAAAATAACAAAAAAAAAAGAACGACTCACCATAATAAACGAAAAAAAAGGGATTTGTGGGTTTTGGTGAGTATTTTAACTGTATGAGAACTGTATAAAAATATATATATATATATAAGGAGAGAAGGTTATCTGAGCAAAACCAATACATAAAAATATTCTAATAGTATATATATATATATATATATATATATATATATATAACAAAAACGAGGAAGGAAAGCACTTTTACATTTTGTAGGTACGATTATATACTGCACTTAACATATGCATGACTATTTGAAAGAAAATGTATATTTGTTGGATAGTGTTATGCAGGGAAAGGAGGGGAGAAAATACACGATTTTCTTTGTTATTATTATGGGTGATGTATTGCTATTTTATGCGTGGTTTGTGCCACACGTATACACACCACAGAAGTAAAATTTTTACAACAACTGTCTATGCGTTTGTTATCTTAATTAATAAAAGAGAAATAATAAAAAAAAATTTTTTGTTGTTATTGTTGATGTTCTTGTTTTGCTATTTTTTGAGGGAAGAATAGGCAAAACAAGAGCGGTGGATACGTTTTTTTAACTTGGTTTTGTTTAAAAAAAAAATTTTTTTTTTTCTTATTGTTTTTGCCAAATTATCTAGTTACTGTTATTTTATATACCTTTTGCGTTTACTAAAAAACCAAGAAGGAAAATTCTTTATTTTAGTGGGAGGAAAGCATTGTCAAGAAAAAACGTTTTGCTTACAGTATAAACAGATATATACTGTGAGAAGGGAGAATTCTGAATAGTTTAATAGATATCATAAAAAAAAAAAAAAAAAAAAAAAAGCGGCTTTGCCAAAATAGTTAATGGGTGGTGGTAGTTTGATGCAAAAAGAGACAATAGATACAACTTTGTCGTCAAGACAAGTTGTTATTGTTATGCGCCACGGCGAACGTCGTGACGGTGGTTTCAACATGGAACCAGAGGTCGACCCTCCACTAACAGAACGTGGCATTGCGCAGGTTAAGAGCGTTGCTGAAAAGATCAGTAATTTTTTTGGTTGTGAACAGGCAAGGAACATGCTCATTATTTCTTCGCCGTTTTTGCGGGCGCAACAAACTGCTCAGCAGTTGCGTAGATGTGATATTGGCGTTTCCAATAAACTTTTGACGGACAACAGACTTTGCGAGGTTTATGGCCCCTTGAGGATAAGAACTGATGTGGATCCGCTTTTTTTTGACGGTGTTGCTGATAGTGACACTGCCGGGGTACCAAGCTGGGGTGAGACTATTGAACAGGCCACACAACGTTATCTGGATGCCTTTTATCGGAATTGTTCTTTATACAAAAATGATAATTTGCTGTTGGTCAGTCATGGAGATGCGCTTGCAGCAATTTTAAGCGCTTTTTATCCTATGCGCACAGTTTATAGTGCTGAGTATCTTTCGTTTATTGCCTTTAGAAAAGTCTTGAAAAGCACGTCTTGCAATGTGTTGTATTCTTATGAATTAGTAATGTCCGATGGTGTAGAGTGGCTTACAGAAAGCCCTACAACTTCTCACATTTGGCTGTGCAAATTATACGAGGATACTCTTTCAGTTGATAGCAATGAGATGTTTGATAAGGATAAAATACTGAACGATACGATAGACAAACATGGCCACTTGGGTTCTCTTACTCACGCCACCTGGGGTAACTCAAATAACCTTACAGAAGGGTACAGCTTACGTAAGAAAGGTCTTGTTGTGCCTTTGTTAGTATTACGTATTTTTACTATATGTTTGCAGTTTTTGACAATTTTTACCTGGTCAAATAAGCGCAATGCTGCAATATATATTTTTGTCCTTATTGTTTTAGAATTTATGCTTATTATTTTGAAATTTAATAAATCGCTTTTTTTGAAACTTTCTGAGACATTTGACACGCTGGTATCTTTTTACCAGCTGAAACGGCTGCTTGCCAGGTTTATTTGCTGCCGGAGTAACTTTGGCATGTTGACTTGTCTACCGCTTTTTTTTATGACAGCTGCAAAAGCACTTTGCATACTTGTGGTAAGCGTGCTATTTGGTTATATTCTGGATATTTTTATTGAGACGAGTAACAACATGTTGCATTCATATGCAGATATTTTTTGTTGTTTTGAAAATACACTTATATATATTTTATTTTGGGCGTTAGATATGTGTCAAAGGTATTTTTATTTGTCGTATAGCATCGGTGAAGCTGAGAACTAGGAGAAACCTATAGGAAATAATTTTCTTACTTTACACGCTGTCAAGGTTTTTTTTTTTTTTCATGTTGTTGTTGGTGTTAATGTGTAGATTTTGCTGTGTGTATTATTATTATTATTCCAACTGTTTTTTTTTTTTTTTTTTTTTTTTTTTTTTTTTTTTTTTTTTTTTTTTTTTTTTTTTTTTTTTTT
>JAWVMR010000046.1:42576-114295 GCA_036321205.1 Trypanosoma caninum | reverse complement strand
ATATATATATATATATGTATATGTATATGTATATATATGTATAGTTATTTATATATTTATGTAGTATCTGGTTCATTTTCCGCAGCTATCCACTAAATACCTCCTTTTAAGCCCGTAACAATAATATATATAAACAAGTATTACTGTTTTAATTTTTGTGTTTTTGTCAATTATCACGCTTTTTTTTTTTTTTTTTTTTTTGTTTTTGTTTTAAACAAATGCTAAAAAAGTAAAAATTTTCAAAAGAAATCTCTTTATTGTTTATATATATATATATATATTAAGAAGTTGTATCATTATTACCACCACCCATAACACTGCGTTGAAATTTCATCATAAGTTCCATAACATCAGGATCCGTCAAATAATTCTGGAAGGCAGAAAAACCATTCTGCTGCAAATCCTCCATAATAGCAGAAAATTTCGGGTTTCCCTGCACCTCGCCACGAAGCTCCTCTAGGGACTCACGGTTGATAGACCCAAAAGGTGTATTCATTGTATTAGTAGATTCTGTCACACCGGAAGACATTCCCCCCATTAACTGAGAAAAATCCATTGGATTCCCTGCCGCTCCCCCAAATTGAGCAGCCATATTTGTTATCATTTGGCTAAACTGTGGGTTTTGCATTGCACGAGAAGCAGCAGTAATAAGCTCAGGACTGTTCATCATCTGCGCAATCTGCGAAAAGTCAGGCATACCAGAGCCAAATGGAAAGCCTCCCACTCCATTATCACCCCTAGAGCCACTTCCAGTGATCCTTAACTTTTCTTCAGCCTGCCTCAAGTCCTCCTTGTAGCGCTCGTTTGTTGGATCAAGTTCACATGCCTTTGTGAAAGCGTCAACAGCACGCTGGTAATCTTCCTGATAAAAAAGTGATGTACCCAGCCGTGAATATGACTTGGGGTAGTTTGGGTTGATGGCAATGGCGCGCTCGCAGTCAAGAACAGAGTTCTTGTAGTCCTTCAAATGCGTATAAGCAGCAGCACGATTACAAAAATAAATATGATTTTTTGGATCCATTTCAATAGCCCTAGTGTAGCATGCTATAGCCTCCTTGTACTTTGCCACGCTCATAAACTCATTACCTTTGCATTTTATCTCCTCTGCCGTCATTCCCTGATATGGGTTGTTTCGCATATCAAACTTTTGTTTTGCTTTTTCCAGACGACTTGCATATAACTCTGTTCCAGGCTTTGCACCATTAAAATATCCCTTCTTTGTAAGAACCTCAAGAAACGCATTAAACTTATCATCCTGTTGAGTTGTCGCCTTCTCTTGACTCCCCAACGCCCGGCAAAAGACATCAAAAATGTCCACATCAGTGTCATGTGAACCACCCACACCTGCATAGTCAACACCATATTCAATTCCAAGAAGGTCTGCAACGGTGTCAACGCAGCCTGGATTTGACGTTTGCAGTCCACGAAGCATGCGAATGAAGGAGAAGATAAGCTTCCTGTGGTCATCCGTCACAGACGTCACTGACGCGGCAGCATCCGCTGAATTATTAGTAGACATTTTGCAAGATCAATACTTTTTTCGTCAAATACTTTCACGTTTCTTTTTTTTTTTTTTTTTTTGTAGTTGTTGATGTTTTACAGAAGGAGTCGTTTCCTTTTCTTGTTATTATTTATTTATTACTATTCTACCCTTACTTGTGCTTGTATTTCACACTTAAACTGAGATTTTTATTTATAAATAACACCACCCAAAAAAAAAAAAAAAAAAAAAGAAAAGAGATTGATTCACACTAAAGTTTATGTAAATTGTTTGTACGCAAACCTCTATGTGGCACGTATAGGTGCGCATTATCACCAACGATGTAACTATAAGTCCAGAAAACACCTAGAAATCATTTACTTAGTCTCGCTAGTTACGTTCTCCTTTTCTCCCAAGGTACGCAAACAAACCAAAAAAAAAAAAAAAAACGTCCCGTATTTTCTATCAATGCGGTCTACTTCTTTCCAGATTTTAGTTTGGCAATTGCCTCCTTCTCAATTCTTTGCTGTTCGCGCAACTTTTGCTTTAAGGCAATGTCATCTTCGTCCAACTCTACACGCTCCTTCTTGGGAGCCTTTAAAGGCTTTTGCTTTCCACCCTGACGCGTAGACATCCTTGCTGTTCTTTCTTTCTTTCTTTCTTTTTTTTTTTTTTTTCTGTTTAGCTTCTATTTTAGCAACAATAAATGTTTTAACAATGAATATATTTATATATTTATATGCATATTGTAATAATATATGATAATGGTAATAATAACGCGTTAAATTTAAAAAATTAAAAATAATAACAACAATAATATATGCTATAAAACAAAAAAAAAAGAAAAAGAAAATAGTGGTTATTTCGAACATTCTCATCATACAATTAAAAATGGTCGGTAATAACTAACCATTACAACTACTATAAAAACAAAAAAAAAAAAAAAAGAAAAAAACAAAAAAAACAAAACAAAAAAAAAAAAAAAACAATCCTCTACCTAAAACAAACCGTCAAAAACAACAAAAAAAAAAAACGTTTTTGATCAAAGCAAAATTACTCATTTGATTTCTTGACTCCTTTTTCGTGTAATTGCAAGGCCAAACCATCTTTGTGAATTTCAAATATATACTCATTTACTGGCGAAAAAACATCTTTAAAAGGGTGTTGTAGTTCAATACAGCCATCCAAAGCAACAGCAAAGATATGCCCCGACAATGTCATGCTGCCCGACTCCATCGTCTTTCGCTCAAACTTTGCAGACTTTTCGGGAGGAATGGACACAACAACCTCTTCAAATGTCTTATCTGGCATTTCATATGTAACTTTAACCCGCACCTCAGTGGACGCAAGGTTCTTTACGGTGGCGGAATAAACGTGGCGAGGAGCCGAAACCATTATTAGTATTTTTTTGTTTTTTTCTTCTTTTTGAGATGTTATTAGTGCTGTTTTTAAAAAAAACTAAAAAAACCTTCAAAAACAATTCACTTTAAATTTAAAAGACGCACACACAAAAAATAAAAAAATAAAATAAAATAAAATCAGGACAACAAAAAAACAAAAATACAGTAAAGCTATATTAAAAGCAAACATTTCCATCTTTGATTTTACAAATATATATATTGCACAGAGTCATCAATGGGAGTTTGTCTGCCCCGTCACCCTCAAATAATACCGTTCTGCAAGAAGCCAGTTGCATGCCTTAAAATAGTTCTGTACATACCGCTCCAAGCCCGAATGGCCATAGTCTAAATGATAGGCACTCTCATGAGCATTAATGGCCAGAAGAGGAATGACGTCAGCAGCAATCGGACATGAACCGTGGAAGAACTCCATGACATCAAACTTTTTTCCCGTCCAAACAAGATAAACCCACCCACAGCGCAACTGGTGTGAGAGCACCTTAACAGTAAACCGCCGCTTTACCTCCTCCACCGCATTGAGCGACCCGCCGCCACCGTACTGTAGCTGAAACGCATCGCAGAGTCCCGGGGGCACCGCCGTTCCCCACGGCCGCAGCGACTTGTAAAAAAAGCAGTAGTTAAAGTGTTCCGCCGCCGCCGTATGCACAAGCGCCTGTGTGGCGTCAAATGCAGTTTTGCGGATGACGGTGTCAAGATTGTGGCCCTCCAGCGGTGTGCCCAAGGTGTGGCGGTTGAGTGTCTGCACCGCATCGCGATGGAAAATGTCGTACTGCACATCAAACTGTCTCTTTGAGAGAAAGGCGGGAATGCCGGAGCCAACCGGATAACTCAGCCTTGGCATGAAAAAAAAACCCGCCTTCTCCTTCAGCTCGTCGGCACGAGCCGCGGCAGCCTCCGTCTCTCGAAACACAGCAGTAACCAAATGCGACGAAGGTCCGGGCTTATCGCCACAAACAGCAGCACCTTTAGGAACATACGCGTGGTAAAAAAAACATGGCGCCCGCCGCATTTGGCGATAAAAATAAACGCTTAACTAATCTCCAAAAAAAAAAAAAAAAAAAAAAAAAAATATTGGTAAACTCAATGCTGCTGTACAAATAAATGAAGTTACAAAAGACCCTTTTTATTATTATTTTTTTTTTTTTTGTAAAAATAAGCTGACAAGAAAGATTTGTGAGCAACATTATATATATATATATATAAAGAAAGCAGTCCTCCACAAAAGGACAAGCAAAATGATACAAGATAACAGTCATAAAACTAAAAACAACTCAAATTTAACGGCAGAAAAAATAAAACATGTCTATCCCAACATTAGACGACCGTTATCCCTCATTCATTTTTTTTTTTTCTTGCTAATGTCATCCCCGTTGTTATTTATTCATGTCGACTCCTCCGCAGTTAACGCCGCATCGTTTGCCACATTTTTTTCCTTGGCCAACACAGCACGCGCCACGTCCCGCAAAAATTGTTCCTTATCAATTCCGTACTTTTCCAGCACCACGTCCATCGCATGTTCGTCACGCAAAGGCATCATCTCCTCCAGAGCGGCATCCGCAAGCTGGTTCGCCTGCTGATCCAAAACAAAGTTTTTCTGTATTTCCTTTTGGCGCACTAAAATATGCCTGCGAATCCGCTCTCCGTACGTCGAGCGCAACTCGGGCCCCGAGCGTTTCAGAATAAAATTATCAAATCCACCGTCCTTCTCAACCTCAAACATCGCAGCCTCCACCATTGGCACTTGCACCCAGTGGTCCAACACGTCACTGTAATGGATGCCGGTCTTTACATACGGGTACTTCAGCTGCCGGTAGACGTTTTGGACGTTGCGCGAGGTGCGCACCCGCTCCCTAACCCGCTCGTTCAGCCAAATAACGTCCATTTCATGCGGGGCCTTTGGTAAAAAAGAGCGCATGGCAACGCCGCTCATGCGGTAGAGAGAGTAGCGGTTGACCTTGTTGCACCACGCCGCCCACGGGGGCAGTCCCATCGACACATATCTGTTAATAAGACCCCGCGGAGGGCCATGCGGCGCCGCGGAGGTCTCTAAATTAAGCGTAAACGTTGAAAATAAAGACCTAACCGTGTTTTGAAACATTGCTAATTTCCCTTCACTCCCAGACCTCGGGTGTGGAACGTCAACAACACAAAAAAAAAGGACATCACCGCCGCAAACAAAAATAAAACAAAAATATATAAAGAATAAATGCACACAAAAACAATTGCATTTATAATACATTAAGGTAAGCGAACAAGCTATTAATAATAACAGTAAGAACATATTACTACTCAAACTTTTTTTTTTCTGATAAAGAAACAAACAAATAAAATAAAAAATCGTGGATACAAACGTACACAACGCTTTTCGGACGGCAATTTTTATTATTCTTTTTTTTTTTTTTTGTTTTTCTTGGTTATGTAAGCCGAGAAATCTGTAACAGTTACACATTTGGTGATCTGTTTTTTTTTTTTTTTTGTTTGCTTTTCTAATAAAAAGTAAAATAATATATATATATATATATATTTCTGTAAAAACAACTGCCACCTCCACAATAATAATTATTATTCACTTAAAAAATCATTGCTATAGTCGGAAGCCAACCAAACCACCTAACCACTAAACAACGTATTATATTTACAATCAAGCAAACACAGATGCCTTTAATATATATATGTGCCACTATTATTACCACGGTTGTAGCAAAAAAATACCAACAAACAAAAATAACAATGCTCCACAAACAGGCAACAAACAAATCGTAATAATCAAAATAAAAACAAAGCATTTATAAAACTTTAAATAATGATAAAAAAAAAAAATAAACAAATAAATATAGTAAAGAAATGTAACGCTGTTTAGCAAGACAAATGCTGAGTCGTTGACGTGTGCACATGAAATGGGGCATAACCATATATAGTACCATTTGGAAGCGAGAGCGGGACCATCACAACACCACCACTACCACCATTATTCTCACTACTGACCATCGCCAGAGGAGAGACGGAGCACACGAGAGTTGCCTTTGTAGTCTCTACTTGTTGTGGCGCCACAAATTTCCCCACAGAATCCACAGTCCCGCTAAACGGTCTTTGTGACAAGCAGTAATTATTTGTTGATGATGGTAGGGCAGCAAACGCCTCTCGTTTCCTTCCCTTTGAACTTATCTCTGCTTTCTCGCCAGGCGGCTTCAGCTTCTGCAGCTCCTTCACGCATCGATCCACAATTCCAAAGGCCTGCTGAGAAGGCCCCCGCTGCTCCGGCCTCACGTGATGGTAAAGACAACGCGAGCCAAATGTGCACCTGCCACTCGCATGGAACTGCTTGCATATCTTCCTGTTTTGCTCCACCCCGGGCTCGCTGGGCAGGGGACTTGAGCAGCCGCCACTCCTCCACGTCGGCCTCCCGCCGTCGAGAATGCCGTGATTCGCCGGAAACATTACAGTCATGCGACTGCCCTCCTCGCTGCCTCCCCTGCCCGCGTCAACCAGCCTCGCCATGTACTCCCGCATCTTGTCAAACGTGTGATAGGCGCGAGTCGTGTCCACAACTGAGAACACATCCGCCTGAGATGCGCCGGTGTACACCACAAGCGCGCGAACAGCCTCTGCAGACGTAAAGCCGTTTTTGTGAGTAGAAAGAAAATCACAAAGAAATGACTCAAAACCAACGCCAACATCTACACCCTCCATTGACAAGTAAATGCGTAGGAAATTGCCCAACTTTCACTTTTTTTGTACATTACAAGGACAAAAACGTAAAAGAAAAAATTTTATTTCCCCCCCCCCCCCAAAAAAAAAAAAAATAAATAAATAAATAAATAAATAACAAATAAAAAAAATAAAAATAGCAACAATTCTTTTTAGTACTTGACAAACCACAAGTTATACACAAAAGATATATACAATAATCATAATAAGGCAAATGACGCAAATAAAAAAAAAAAAAAATCTCCACTACGATACAAACAAACACACACACACACAGACAGTCAAATACCAACATTTCCTGTTCCAATAATGGTGCACAACTACGACTGAAACATCGAAGGATGAGGCGGTGCGGTAGCGCCCTGAAAAATGTGTGGGTATTCGCGTCTAAGAGCATCAATAATGTTGTCGACGGAGGCCTGAACGTCCCGCGCAGGCCCAGCAGCACGCAAAACAGAATCCACAAACTTCAAGTTTCCTGAAGCAGCAATGCACGCAGCGATCGCGGCCACAATTTCCTGCTGCTGCGTTTTGTAGCCCTGAAAAAGTTTAGGATACCGCTGAAAAAAAAACTGATCAAGTGTTAAAGAGGGCGCAAGTTTGCTAGCAGCCTCGTACTCCTCTTTTATGCGCCGCTGTTCCCTAAATGGAAGAAGCGCGCGCATAAGTATAAAGTGTGCCGCCGTAGATATCGGCAACTGCCACCAAGGGATATTTTGCATAATGTTGTAGGGTGAGTTCACATCAGAAAGCCGCATAAAAAGCAGCAAAAAACACAGCGACACTGTAAAAAACATCAAACGAAAAAACTGTACAGAAAAGTTTGATGGTAAAGCGGCACAATTCCCTGTGCTGCAGTTTCCGCTGCTTTGAGAGGCATGCTGAGGAATAGCTTCTTCTATTTTCTTCGCAAACTGCTCACGAAGCCTCAGCTCCCGCTCAAGTTCCTCCTTGTCTTCCTGCTCTGCCGCCGAGCCATACGATTTTCCTCCTTTTTTGTTGCAAAGTGTCGTGCACATGCCGCGCCGCCCTTCCATTAAAACCACTTGGGGAGCCAACAGCAACCTTTGAAAAGCCCTAACTAACATATCCTTGGTTTTTTTTTTTTTTTTTTTTGGTCTTGTTGATGTTGTTGTTGTTTTTTCTTTAGCCTAAAAAAAAGTATAAAATCGCTTCCGCTTTGCAAGTAGACATAATAGTAAATGCGGCAAGGTAATAATATAAACCAAACTCCCCCCGCCCCTTCACCGTTGACAGAGTGGTGACAAATATCGCGATACAGATGTATGGTCTTCAAAAAAAAAAAAAAAAAAGACCCCACATATCTTAAATGCTTAACAAAACGTTCCTTGCTGCCAAATGCCTAATCGCAAAAACCAGCAATAACCCCTCAAAAATTGGACCATTTCTTAGTAAAGCGCATACATGGAATTCATTTTGCGTATGTGCATTCGGACCTTTACTCGCTTGTTGTCATACACCTCCCGATCAATACCCAACTCCTCCGCCCCTGGCAAATACAGCCAACACCAGTTGTGCCCCAGCTCCTGAATACCAGTGCGGCGGTCCTTCTCGCGAAACTCAATTAACCGTGGATCGACGCGAACCTTGTACTGTTCCCACAGCTTCTGCGCAACGTCACGCTTGCGCAGTGGACAATTAACCAAAAAGCCCTGACCCCACGATTGTCGCCCAATAAGCAGGTATCCCGTGTTCACCCGCCAGTACACATCAAGCCACTGCCTCTTGCGTGCGGCAAAATCAAGAAACTCCTCACTGCGCTCAATAAAGCGATCATATCGGTTCGTATCGGGGTCATAACACCACAAACCTTTGCGCAGTTCGTCCGTAGGCGTTACTGCGTCGCCATCCTCAATGTATTTTCGCGCCACATCAAGTTTTACAAGACGCTCTTCACCCGCAAAACCACCCTGCGGGCCAAGAATGGTCCGCGTAAACAACAATGGCACATATTCCAACTGCAGTTCCGGTGCCATCTCTAAAAAAAGGCGCGTCAAACGCAACATCTTTTTCTATATAATTTCTTTTACGCACACACAAAAGCGCACCATAAGAACAAACACCAAATCTATATATAATAGTAATAATAATAACACAAAAAAAAAAAAAAAAATAATATTACAAAAAAAAATCTTATTTATTTTTTTTTAATGGTAAGGAAAAAAAAAAAAAAAAAAGAAAAAAAAAAAAAAGAAAAAACATGACGAAGGCTTCGCACTCATTCCGCCGTAAAATCACACACGCTAGCCTCCGTCGTAATCATTAAACCGGCCACCGACGCTGCGTCAAGCACACATGAGCTGACCACCTTAACAGGATCAATAATGCCAGCCTTAAACATGTCAACGTATTGACCATTTTGTGCATCATAACCCATACAGGTGTCCTCAAACTCGGCGACGTTCTCCACCGTGACTGCACCCTCCTCGCCTGCATTTTCGCTGATGCGCTTCATCGGAAGACGTGCCGCATTACGCACAATAAGGATGCCTGTTCGGCGGTCCTGCTCAATTTCCTCGTCAGCCTGCAAGATTTTATCAAGCTCCTTTGAGGCGTGAAGAAGAGCCGCCCCACCACCAGCAACAATGCCCTCGGCAAGAGCATTGCGTGAGGCATTGAGCGCATCAACAACGCGATCCTTTGACTCACTAATCTCCACCGACGATCGCCCCCCCACACGAATAACGGCAAATGTGCGGTTCAACTTGGATATACGCTCTCGTAGCTTCTCCTTTGCCTCCTCAGTTATAGCGCGCTGCAAGAACCCTTGCAAGAGCCGCACACGTGGGGCAACATCAGCCACCCCGGTAATTATGGTGCTGTCCATCGTTTGCACCATGCGCTCTGCAGTCCCCAGTATGCATTTCACATCATCTACAAGTCTAATAGAAGCAACTTTTTGCACCACACATTCACAACACGCAGCAAGATCGTGCAACTCATCCTCTGAAAGATCAGCCACGCGCACCACACCGCACAGGACCACATTGCTTAAGTGATTGTGACAGATTGTCTGCAAAACAGCCTCTGAAAAATCGCTTGCAACAATAACCATAGGTCGTTCGTTGGTTTTAGCCGTTTCTAAAAGACAAAGCACATCTTCCACAGCCTCTAGAGCTTGTGTAGTAATAAACAAAAAAGGTCTTTCAATATCACTCTTTAAATTAACAGAGTCTGTAACCAGCGTACTAGACACAAAACCGTGTTCAGTGCTCCAGCCGTCGTAATGCTTCCATTCCGTGGCCGTCGTATTCCCTTCCATCACCGCAATATAACCGTTAACCCCAACCGCCTCAACAACTCCGGCAATCAACTCTCCTAGCAAACGCTCCCCATTGGCACTTATTGTTGCAACGTTTTCAAGCATTGCAAAATCATTCACTGGACGTGTTTGTTTTTGCAGACTATCAAGAATAACCGAAACAGCTACGTCTATACCGCGTTTAAGATCCATTGGATTTGCTCCAGTGGCAACACTTTTGTAGCCCTCCGCAAAAATGCACCACGCCAAAATGGTTGCTGTAGTGGTGCCATCGCCTGCAACGTCATTTGTTTTGCCTGCAACCTGACGAATAAGACGAGCACCAACGTCCTCAAATTGATCATTAAACTCAATAGAACGTGCTACTGTCACCCCATCCTTTGTTATCTTTGGTTCCCCCGATGGTTGACGAATGATAACGTTCCGCCCCTTAGGACCAAGCGTCACGCCGACTGCTGTAGCAATGCGCTCAATGCCGTTAAGCATCCGTTCCCTCGCATCACCACCAAACTGAATGGTCTTGCCACACGCTGTCGCAAAGCGCCGAGTAAAGCGTAGCATGTAAATATATTTATTTATTTATTTATATTAATAAAATTATAGATCCAAATTTATCTAAAAAACTCTTTATTGCTATTAAGGTATAGCTTTCAAGACTGATTCCCATCAAAAGCAAACAAGAAAGTAATAAATACGCACACACACACATATATATATATAGATACATTTATATGCATAGGTATAGCGACAACTAAAGTTAGCCTTGTCATTTTTGATATCATGTTCACACCTTCATATCCATCTCACTTCTAACAATGCAAAAGCAAAATAAAAATCTCCTTGCTTTTCTTTTCTTTTTTTTTTTTTTTTTTCACGCCACTCCAACAACAAAAAGCTAATCTAAGAAATGCGCTTTAGTATGGCACGCTGATGAGAAAGATCAGTTTGTAGCCGAATGGCCGCGCCAGCCATGACAGCGGGTTCCGCATAATGTAACGTGTGTCGCGCCGGCACGTGTGTAAACATTCCAGAATTTTTGGAGGCCCGCAACTCCATTTCGCGCTGAAAAGCATCACGTTTTGCAGCAGTCTCAGCTGCTCGTTGCTGCAAATCCTCAAAACGCTGCAGCAACACAGCCTTCTCCGCCTCAAAAGCATCGCGTTCACGCCGAAGAGCCTCACGCTCAGCCGCAATTTCATCACAAACTCGCTTTTGCTCAGCCTTCATCTCGCTCAATGCCAAACGATCTTCTTCAATACTTTCAACCTTTGCAGCATACGCCTCTTGCTGTGCTTGCAGAGACTTCAGCAATTCCGTCTCATCGGTGTTGCGGCGCTCCCGCACCGCGGCGGCCTCCGCACGCTCTCGCACAATTGCTACTCTCTCCTCTTGCAATTCAGCCATGGCCTGAAGCTTCTTTGCCATAAAATCCTCATACTGCTGCTCAAACATCCTGCGTTCCTGTGCAACCTCATGAAGCATAAGCTTACGATCTTTTTCCAGCTGCTGTCGTAATGTTTCGTAGTGTGCCTGCGTCTCTTGGCTGCGTCGGCGCTCCTCAGCAACCTCCTTTGTAAAATTTGACAAGGAAATATCAAACTTAGCATACAAAGAAGCCACACGAGCTCGTTCCTTCTCCATCTCATGCTTACTGTGCTTGAGCTCTTCAAGAACTGCGTCCAAAATAGACTTTTGTTCATCAATTAGCTGCTCCTTTTTCCGCACCACTTCCAACCGTTCTTCAGTTAATACGGCGTTTAACTTCTTTGTGGCCTCCATGTCTTGGTGCATTTGTTCAACAAGCTTCTCAAGCTTGGTAGCGTTATTTGTATGTGCCTCTAACATCTCTATGTGTTGCATATGTAGTCTATCACCATGGCCCGCCGACTCCGCGTTGCGCTTCTCTATGGCTGCAAGCTCCATGCGGTGCATCTCCATCGCATGTGCGCGTTCAAGCTCAAACTGACGCCGTACTTCTTCCAACTGTGTCTCGTACTGCCTCTTAATATCGTCTAACTGTGTTTGAATTAGCATTCGGTCTCGCTCTCGTCCATTTTTGTCTTCACGATCGCGGCGTTCTCGATCAAGACGCTCAAGCTCATCACGCATGTCTTTGTCGCCTTTAAGACGTTTCTCACGATCTTCAAGATCGCGCTTCCATCGTACTTCACGCTCTTCCTCGTCCTTAACCATTTTTAGTTCCATAAACGTGCGAAAACGAGCCTCGCGCTCTTCCATAGCGACCCAAAATTTCGCCTCACGTTCTTCACGCTCTTTTGCCTCCTTCTGCAAACGCTCCTGCTTTTCCAACTCCTCGCGGCGATCACGCGCATCCCTCTCCCTGCGGTAGCGCTCGTCCTTCATAAGTCGCTCTTTTTCCGCCGCCACCACAGAGAGATTGAGTTCGTGGAACACGTCCCGCACATCCTGTGCAAGGCGCTGAAACAAACTGCGCGCCGCTTCCTCTTGCTCAAGCCGCCGCAGGTGCACTGCTCGCTCCCGCTCACGCAGCCGGCGACGTTGTTGTTGTTGCTGCTGCTGCTGTCGCTGTTGGCTTTCATCGCATGACTGCCGTAGCTGCCCTGTTACTGAAACCGCAACATCGGCACCACTGTGGTCGTTGTTGCCATCACTTTTCGCCGCCGCAGCCTCTGCTGCATCTTTTGCCCTCATTTCCTGCTGCTGTCGCTTCAGCTCCTCCAGTTGCGCTTTCAGTTCTTCCTGCTGTTGCCGCAGTGACCGCCCCGCGCTCTCCTGCTCCTCGTGCAGGCGCCGCATTTGCTCCTCGTGCATCTCCTGCACCGCCCTAATTTTCTCCTCGGCGATGCGCTGAAGACGTGCCTCATCGTCCATGGTACGCTGCGGCCCCTGCGCAGGAGCAACAGACGAAGTGACCACCGCAGAGTGAATTCCATCGCTTTCAAAGTCGTCTGAGTACTGGGCACCAGCGTAAAGAGCGTCATCGTCATCATGGTCGTTGCGACCGCTTGCGCCGGTGCCAGTTCCAATAGCCGAGGCGGAAACAGTGCGTGTGCCGGCATTACCACCACTGCTGCCAATAAAAGATCTGTCCTCCTTTCCCTCCTCCTTATTCTTTTTGCTTTTCCTCTTCTGCTCTTTATTCATTTTTCTTGCTTTTTTCTCCTTCTTTTTCCTCCGCTCCTCTTCGCTGTCAACAGAAGGGATTAAGTCCTCATCAACAAAATCATCAGTGTAACTTTCAAAAACGTCATAGGAAAATTTTTTTTGAGGACGGTTAAGGGTCGGTGCCCCTTTTAATGACGACATACCACCCAATATAGATATATATATATATATACTTATTTTGTTGTCGGTTTCTGTATTGACTAACTTCCCGCTACACGTAAAAAAATTTGTCACACAAAAAAAGATATGGATATTTTGTTTAAAACGCTAACACTGCAACTACAAGCACTAGGAGATAAGGTACTAAACAGACAAAATTAGGAATAATATATGTATATACATATATTTATTTATTTACATCCCTATGACACGCATAAAAATATTAATATTAAATTTTTAAATACTTGCCAACATCCCTAACAGAGTCAATAAAGCTCCGCAGAGTGCCGCGCCAGGACCAATCGCTCCCACCGAATGTGTCACGTTGACGCTTCAGCTCCAACAACTCCTCCGCCGTTGTTTCTTTTAGCTCCCTCACTAAACGGAAGCCGTAGCAATCAATCCATTTCATGGAAATATAAAGAAACTCATTGACGTCACATGGCGGGTATGACTGAAGCAAAGGAAGTATTGTGGAAAGGTGGTTTAGACGCATTAGCGTATCACGTTGGTAGCTTAGCATGGCGACACAAACATACAATACAGCAGAACACAAGTCTTCCCCAAAAGAAAACAAAAAATCCCATATTCTAAACACATCAGGAACACTAAACTCCTGCGTAAAAAGAAGCGTAATCCAACGAAAAGCGTAAAATTCTGACTCCACCTGACATTTTTCAAAATGGCTCCACAGTTCCGGTTCCATAAACTGAAACAATCGCTCAAAGTGTCGAATAGTGCCCATAACACCAGTGCTCTTGTCAATGTCAAAAGAACAACAAAAATCATTTCCTAGAAAGGCAAGCATCGCCTGAAAGCAAAAAAACACCTCAGCTTCTACTGTGTCATTCACCACATCACACCGCCCACGTGCAAAAGCATACAACAAATGCCCTACCAACTCGTTCATTCCCTGTACATAACCCAATTCCTTGTTGACCCCAGCAAGTGTGTGAATAATTCGCCGCAGGCTTTGCTGCATCGGCGAAAACAATGTTGACATGTCCTCTCCAGCTGTACTTGGCATCGTGGTCTCATTTATTCTAAAAAAATGCATCGATGACATGGTACGTGGGATGTCAACGTCGACAGAACGGCAACTGCCTTTCCCAAAAATAACATCGCCACTTTCATCCAGCAAACAGACAACGCAAAGAAGCTCACGGTATTCCAATGTTTTTTTTGCTAAAACCTCCTCCCATCGCGACGGTTCTGGGGGCAAAAAGCCTAAAAGAAGCTTCCAACAGACTGAACGAGATTTTTCTGTGGTGCCACGACGACACAACAACGCAGTTAAGAATAAATCCACAGAAGTGCTCTCGTTGACAAAAGAATGCGGTCCGGAAAGCCTTTCTAAAAATTCCATATGTGCAAACAGATTCTTTTCTGCAACCAACAGTGGAGACAAATGTTCGGCCATTTGCCAATAACCAACGCTGCCAAACTAAGCTTACCTTACACTACTAATAATGATACTTATCCCGTTCTGCTCTATGCACCCATTTAAAAACTAACAAGTGTATGCAATATGTAACCATATCCACCAACCCACCAAACAACGAAAACAATAATAAAAAAAAAAAAAAAAAAAAAAAAAACCACAAAAATAATCCTAATAGCATTACTAACAGTAACTACAAAAAAATAATAATAGATGATAAATAATAACGATAATTTGCAACAACTCGTAGTAACTACAAAATATATGTTTGTCAAGCTATTTTACTAGCTCCTCAGTTTTACCCATTTTCCAGTTCTCGCTTCCTACAGTGTATCCTACCAATTTATGGCATAGGATTAACGGCGTCCAGAAAGGACAGCAAGACACGCCTAGGTGTCAGCTGTGTGTCCACCACAGGATACACAAGCGCCATGCGGCCATCTGGCAATGCAACGTACGCGCGACGGTCAATACGGTCAAATGTCTTTTCGTCTTCATCGGCAAGAGAAGCGCGATAATACGACTGTCGCATGATGATCGCGGCAGAGACTACGCCAAACATAAGCATAGGTGCATGATAGGCCAAGTTGTGAATCCTGCTTGAGACCGTCGAGGGCAAAAAATAAAACCACAAGGGACGCTTTACCAACGCTGGACGTACCATTTCTTTTTTGTTCCTTTTTTTTTTTTGTATTATTTTTTGGCGCGTGTATATGGGTATTTACTCAATTTTATTTTATTTCTTCTCACCTTATTTTCAAAAAAACCACTACTTATTTCTATAATTTAGCTACTTTTGCTTAATCCATAAAACATAAATAGAATGCACACATACACACACACACATATATATATATATATATATATATATGCATAATCAGTATTAAAAACAATCAATTCCTTCAACCCAACTAAACAGTAAACAGTAATAATAAGCCTACTCTCCCTATGACCCTGATCAACATAACCACGTCATCAGCACACCACACCCCTCTCAAAACCTATGGTTTACTACATTGTATACATCTTCATAAAATCTAGCTGGTAATTATATTAATTACAAAAAAGTAAGCATAATTAATAATAATTTTGTATTTTTATTTTTCACCAGCAACACAAAAAAAAAAAAAAAAAAAAAAAAACTAACATACATTCTTTATAATTGCAACGTAGAAATATATAAACTACGCTCGTTTCCAAAATAAAAGCTTGATTACTTCTTTCCCGGATTCGGCGTCCCGAGCTGAGTTGGACGTTCGCAGACACCATCCATCGCACTCCAAACACTCAAAAATCGCAAGAAATAGAGTTGCTTTGTGTAAGTCGTCACAAAAGTGTTGGGAGAGCTCAATGCGCCAGTAGTCTGGGTTCGAGTAAAAAACAAACTTGGAGAGTTCCTTTGAAGGAGCTGTCATTGTTGACGTAGCTGCAGGAAGAACCTGCTCCATTCTTCTTAGCGTCTCCTCCCCAGGCCTGGCGCCCACAATGGTAATTACGGGTGGGTTAAAAGTTGCAGAAACGCAGAGGTTGGGCATTAATGTATTGAAGTAATTGTTTTTTTTTTTTTTTTTTTTTGGCTACAACGGTGGTAACAATTACACACACAAGCAAAAACCAAATAAAAATAAAAAAAAATTATAGAATAAAAAAATAAATACTTAATATTAATATTAATACATATATATATATATATATAATAGCATGAAAACAAAATACCAACCCAATAAATAAATAAATACGCTATTGCACTAAACTCCTCTTTCCCCAACAGATAAAAAGTAAAAATGCACTTGCCAAAAGAGGCAAAGATCACTTACGTCTGACTGGGAGATGCGGGTAGGGTGACTTTGCGCGCGGTTTTCTTGCGTGATACTCAAGCAGCCCCCGCATCGACGACTCCGATAGCATTCGCGAGTACGTCTTATTCCCGCCCGTAAGCACAAACCCATCAAGAAGGACATCATTGCAAGACCGCGAGCGCACAACCTTTCGTTCGTCGATGTGTTCGTACAAAACAGGTGTTTCCATGGTGGGGAGCGCCGCCAACACCGCCCTCGCAACCTCCCGACGTCGCCTCTCCGCCGCCTGCCGTTGCCGCTCTACCGCCCGCTGCTGCAGCTGCTGCATGTGAAGCCGCTGCCACCCCGCGCGCTGCTTGCGCCGCTGCTCCGCCTCTGCTGCCCTCCGCTCGCGGAGCTCCCGCTGCGCCGCCCTCTGTTCGTTCGCCTTTGCTACTTTGCTGAGTGTAGCCCTCATTTGCTGTCGTTCCTCACGCAACTTCAACAAGAGCCGCTCGTTTTGTTGGCGGCGGAAAGAAACAAGCTCCTCTTTTACAGAGCGCAACACCTTGTCCTCTGCGTCGCGTACTGCCATTTGCACTGCTAGGGCCTCATTAAGTTCATCCTGCGCAATACTGAGCTTATCACGAAAAAACTGGTATTGGCTGCGGCGTTGATTCGTCTTCTCACTTTTTCCCGCAAACTCTTCCTTAAACCTGGTTTCCCGCAAAGACAACTTGGCCTCTTTCTGCTTTTTTGCGGCATCCAGCACCTTTCTTCGCTTCTCTCTCTGTAAGCTCTCACTAAACACATTCTTATAAACCTTCCTCAACCTTTGAGCGTACGTCTGGCCTTCGTGTTTTTCCAGCTGTTTATCCACAATGCCATCTAAATAAGCCTGTTGGTCTTTAATCCGCTGTTGGATGTGCGCATTAATCATTTGAAACTTCTTTTGATTATTGTTTTCCATTATCAGATTCAACTGTTTTTCTTCTCTCTTAATGGATGAGGTAAAAACCTGCACCAAAAAACCTTCCAATTTTGCCTGAAACTCGGCTTTCAATGCCACACTCTCCTCCCAATATTCCTCCAAAATTATGGTGCGAGCGCTATTTTCCTCTTCAAAAAGATCTAACAACTGCATCCGAAATAAATTCTGACTCCGAAATTTGTGGCGATATTCCTCAATGACCTGATTCTGCTGCATCTTGGTACTTTCTACCCGAGCCATCCACGCCGCAACACGCTGCTTTAATGCGATTGTGCAAAAACAGCATCTCGCAAAAGTCTGAATAAGAGTGGCCTGCTGGCACATCAGTGCCTTCACTTTCAAATCCATCTCCACAAGAGCGCTGGAGCTCAAAAAAAAATTGTCCCCCATTTTAGAGCACTTGGAGTCACAAAAAAAAAGAATAGCCTCGGCAAGTTTTTGCGTGTTGCTAGTGCGGTCCTCCTTCCCCGGTGGCAAGAGTGGCTTAAAAGTAGAAGCAATAAAGGCGGAGCTACACATGATGTAATGGTACGGCAAAAGCTGTCGTAATTCCACGGCACAGAGCACCGGAAGCTCGCGCAATTGCTTCTCCACATGCTTACCGTCAAATACCACACCCGAATCAATGTTCCCAATCCACCAAAAAGCGTTTCTCCCATCCCGCAACAACTCCAACAGCGGCTTTACATGAAACATTTCCAGTGCAACGACCTGATCAGCAACCTTTCCCTTGGCCTGGTCAAAATAACGCAGCGTCTCTTGAGTCTCAAAATCAGCTTTTTCAATAAGGAATGAGCAAAGTGGTTCAAAATCCGCGTGGTGTACACTCCTAAGCCGCAATCTCTCTTCGGGGTTACGTGGAAACTGATAATGCCATTTTCCAAAAAAATGCTCAATAGTAAGAAGCAGCGTGTTGACGTCAAAAGTCACATTGGCATTCTTTGCGCAGTTTTTCAGGGCCAAAATCAACTTATCCGGCTCATGTGCCTCCCTTGCCACTGACAGCACACCACCAACGCCGTAAAGTACTTTCAACAGGCGATAATTATCAAATTTCTCAAGCGCTGACTGCAACTTCTCTGATACATGGAGGCCTGCACTCTGCCACTGTGTGACCTCTTGGTCACTAGAGACAATAAATGCCTGCAGAAGGCCCTCATAAACTGCCGCAAGAACAATTTTATCCAACTCGTTTTCAGAGGTTTCTCCAAGAGAGAGTGATGGCATGGCAAGGACAGTTAACGAAGGATGCGAAGAGCCCAATTCACCAGGAACACCAAACACGCAGTTGATCTTCCGCAATATCGATAATAAAATGGCATTATACAATAACCTTGCAGCAGTAACACAAACTTCCCGTGAAAAAAAAATTTCCAAACACTCATCAACGTTCAGTTGACAAAGACGTGCGACACTTCTAAGTGCAGGAAGATTCGCCAACGAGCCGTCCGCGTAAAACTCAATTTCTGTCAAGTGAATTACAATAGCCACTTGACGAAGAAGCGCCAATTGCGAGGCAGACGACATACCAAGCGTATCCATGTCATCGGTAAACCTCAAATACTCTTTTTGCAGACCAAGTACAAGGCTTTCGTCCTCAATGCTTGACTGGCAGACAAAATCATGCTGTTTGCGGTTAATAAAAAACTGCTCTCTCTCTTCATCACCAAGTCCATACAAAATATATGAAAAAATCTTAAAGTTAGAGTTATTCTTGGAACCAATACCTGATGTAAACAAATGGTTACACTCCACAGAAATGCCTTGGAATTCATCCCCCTTACTTTCATCGCTTGGCCTAGCAAAGATGTTTCCCTGGAGATAACACAACTGCTGCTGCCCTACGGCGGTTGTGATAAACGCAGAAAGAACATTCATCCCAGCCAAAACCATTTTCCTTTGCGTCGGTGCGCCCCCCAACAATTTACAGCACGTCTCCAGCAAATTGCCAAACAGGACTGGCTGCGCACTGCCGCAGGAGACAACAACCTGGCGCCTCCGCGACCCCCTCCAGGCAAAAACTGCCCTAAGGATTGTGTCTTGCCCGGGTGGGTCAACGTCGAGCAGACTGCCCTCCCCGAGAAGAAGAAAGAAGTTGCCCCCGATGCATGTGGTGAACTCGTCGCTGGCGGCACGGTGCCGAAGCAGCTGGATCAGCGACGGCATGCCAACAAGAGGAGTGGGCGACATCAGCGCGGCGTCTCTCTTTTCAAGGAAAACGACAGGGTGGTCTTCCATGTGAAGGAGGGCATCTGCGTCGCCCTCTCCACTGGGAAGCCGAGGAACGTAAATGTCCGTCATAGCCACTGTCTCCTCTACCTCCCCGTCGCAAACACAAACATTCGCTCCCTCAAGAAATTTTGTAACACCAACACGCCACCCGTCGCCCACACTACGATAAAAGACAAAGGTCATCAAAACAAAACAACAAAAAAAAAAAACCAAACAAAAATTTTTTTCGTTTTTTTTTTTTAAATAGAAATACTTTTTTTCAATGCTTTTTCTTTTTTTTAACTTTTCTTACTAATTCCGTAAATATTATATACACAATACAACGCACGCCACTTTTTCCACTCTTCCAAACAATAACAACAAAAAAGAGTAATAACACAATATATAGCACAAATCCAGTTTTCAAACAGCAAAGCCCAAATACAAAACTATTAAAAAAAAAAAAAAAGGTATATACATATGACATATACATAGATACAGATATAGATATATAATAATAACAACAAGTACAATAAAATAAAATAAAACAGTTTAACGCTTTTTTTTAAAGCAGATTTTTCTATTTTTTTTTTTTTTTTTTTTTTTTTTGATCTTTTAAATTTTTAAAACCTTTTTCCAATCAGTCCTAAACACTTATCTACTTTATTTATTAAGGCATATATAATGTATGTAATGTATTTAATTAGTTATTTATGTACAACAAAATTTTTGTTAGCCCTAGCTGTACCTACAACACTAGAGACCGCACTAAGAGCCGCCTAATGACGCAATCTACTTCTCCACAATCACCATCGTTATCTGTTCCTGCATCTGTAATTACGCGTTTGCGTAACAAGCTAAACAAAACTTATACACATATATCTAAATAGCATTTAGAAAAAAAATAGACCACTTGCAATTCCGCAAACAAACCCCAGTTTGCGTTCAAATAAACATTCATGAAAGGACAGAAAGCCAAATGAACAACTAAAAAATTTATTATTGTTTAACTTGCACAAATCCTCCGCCAGGCGTTTCCAGCGCACATCTGCGTAGCCGCAAAAACTAAGGCCCAGAGTCGTGAGCAGTCCGCTCCCCACAATGCGCACTGCAGGACCAAAGCAATGCCTCATAAACACAGCAAAAAGAGCACCCCCTGCCACACCGACAGCCGCGGACCAAAGTCTATTTCCAACTTTGCAAGAGATATGCGCTGTGCACTCCATCACAGAAGACAATTTTAGATCATCCGCAAGACTCACATTTCTTTCATAGACCCTAATATCATCGCCATTAAATGAACGTGTTATTGGCGTAGGGCTGTCAATACTATGGCAGCAGGGCAAAGACGCACTCTGTGAAAATGATTTTTCCCATATTTCTTCATCACCCCCCATTTCCGCCCAAAACGCTCTTTTCAAATGACTAATTCCTTCAGCTTTATAAGAGGAACTCATTGATTCATTCTCGTTACACCAGTGGGCAGGTTGATCAGTTAAAATCACAAGATCACTCATCAGAAACCTACTTAAACCTTTACTAAAAATCGCATACACATCTCACCACCACCCAAGCCCAAAAATTAAAAAGTTAAAAAAAATAAAAAATAAAAATAAAAAAATATATATATATATATTAGACAAAAAAAAAAAAAAAAAAAGGAATTTCACATATTTATTGTATATATATACATATCTATTTTTTTTTTTTTGTTGTTAAGACTACTGCAAAGTCATAAAAAAGAACAAACAGACTGACGTACCTCACCCGTAGTCGTTTCCTGAACGTGCAATTCAAACTCGGAATGTTCCACATTGTAACAAACACCATAAACTGTACAATCGTTCTCCACTGTCTGCCCAACCTTTACACCAAACAAGCCCTCGTTAAGCCACGAAGACACATCGTACTTCCCGTCAAGCGTCGGATTCAAGTAGCGCGTAGGGTTCTCAGGGGTGAGAAGCGGCGAGTTCATGGTGGGACCATTATACTCCAATTTCACCTCACCCACACAAAGCGTGTGGCACGCGTTGAACATCGGCGCCAAGCATGCCGCCGGCGCACCTGTCGGGTTCCAAAATGGAGCCGGACATTCAAGAGACTTTTCTGGCGCCACACCAACAAACACCGCGACGCCGTAGCGACATAACGTTTTTACCCCGTGCTTCATTTGAGGACCAAACAGCGCACATGCCTCCGGTGTGACATCGAAGTACTGCTTGAGCGCATGTTCATTGCCGCAGTGGTAGGGGAAAGAAAGCTGCAGAGCCTCATGATTGATACGACTTCCAACTTCTATCAGCGCCTCCACACCCCTAAGCGACGCCAGCCGTCTTCGCGAAACTGAAAGCAGGCGACCCAGCACCCCCATCTCACAGACTCCACCTCTTAAAGCCTCAGTCGCACAAAAAAGAGCCAACTGTGCAGTAACATCCTTTTCATAAAAGCGGTCCTCCATCTTGGGTCGAAAAAATCGTTTGTAGCGACCCAACTCGTCCAGTAAAACGGGAAAAGCGCCAGGAAGTCCTGGAACATGCACCAAAACAACCTTGTCGCCGTATTCGTCACATGAGCCAATAAAAATCATTGGAATGGAAAAACCTTCACCAGCACAGTAGTCGCAACTAAACCCTTCGGTATCAAGCTTGTTGCACTCTGGCCCCTGTTCAGTTGTACCACATCCAAAGAGAAGTTTATATGCCTTTTCAACGCCACTCGTCCACACTTTTGTCAGGTGTGCAGGTTTACCCAAAGCCCGAAAAAGAGGAAAAGCCCTACACATTTACAACAAACAAAATTACAAGCAAGGTAATAATAATAATAACAATAATATATATATATATATATATGTTTGTGTGCGTAAGCAAAAAAATAACAACAATAAACAATCAAAAATTACCGTATTTCTACCTCTTTTTTTTTTTTTTTTTCATACCCTACAAAAAATATATATTATCATAGCAAACAAAGTAAAAAAAAAAAAAAAAATGAAACAATGTAGCAATGTAGCAATATTCTTTTCGACAAAACAGTCTCCTCACCCAAAAAAAAAAAAAAAAAAAAAAAAAAAAAAAAAAAAAAAAAAAAAAAAAAAAAAAAAAAAAAAAAAAAAAAACTTTCTTTAAATGTATACATACATACATTATTTTAATTAATTTATTTATTTTGTTTTATAATACTACCTCTACGCGTCGTGTAAAAAACATAAAAAACAAACTGCTGCTCTTTTTCAAGTCATAGCACAACCTACAGACCACTCCTAGTAACAATAACAGCAATAACTTAAACCAAAGAAACAACAACAAAAAAATTTTTTTTTTATCTAACTCACATTTTCTTTTGTAATAACTTCATTTTCCCACGGCAGTGTCATCTCAAACACCGTGTCGTCAGGTCCATCATTTCCATTTGAATTAACTATCAATGGATTAGTCTCTTGGATAACATTAGAGGCAGATTTTGGGCATCCTGATGCGTCGCTACCTGAAAGAGACAAATATGCCTCCACGTTTATTCGTAGTTCCTCGTTCATATCAACAAGCCGTAAAAAAAGTGGACCGCCATCTGTGCACAGAATACTATTTTTTAACCTATCCTGTTGTAATTTCAAATCTCCCATTAGTCGACTAAGTTTTGTCTTGTAGTACATGCAACTATCCAACAAAGAATCCCCAATGTCTGTTTTCTCCCCCTTTTTCACCACATTACTAAGCAAATAAAGATTACCAGAGGCCAGCTCTATTTCGCGACGCGCACCTGTTATTTGATCCTCGAGCCATTCGGCATGCTCACGACGGCTATTCACCGTCTTTCGCAGCTTTTGCCAATACAACGCGCCGTTTGGAAGGCCAATGTTCTTCCTGCGCGATTTACCAGTATCATCGAGCGGGTTCGGCTCGGTAGAAAGAACTTCCATCACATCCAACAGCTGAGTAGAGTTGCAACACATACTATAAATGCTGATGCGCCACGCAATATTTACCCAGTACTGATCATCTGATACGTAGCAAGGCACAAAAAAAGAGCGTAATTGAAGGTTTTCTGGCAACGAAGTTAGCCACTCCACAAGACATAACGAAGGCCCACAGCTGCCCAAAGCAGGGGGCTCAGGCAAACTGGTAACAGAGGCCAAACCCAACATGCCGCAAAGCTTCAATGAGAGCGACTCGTCCTCAATAATTGTTTTTGGCGGAACAATGCAGCTGTTCTCATCGGTCAGCACAGCCTCAAGAAGCATTTGCCACTCCTCCTGCGGCGACTCCCACGTTGATGGGGGCACATCAAACACCGCCCTGGACAAACGACACAACGCGCGGGTGTCTTTCCTCCCGGGCCCCTCCCCCGTTGCGCATGCAGCCTCCCCTTCATGCACGGCGTCCCCCACATCACACCCAGCGGTCCAACCCACATCGTTATACTCCTCCTCAAGGTCCAACAACCCCGACTGCTCCACCAGCCTGCGCCCCTCGTCCGCAACTTGCCGCGCCTTCGCCGCCGCCGCATGCACAAAGACACCAAGCGTGTCAAACATAAGATCAAAATAATGGTAACAAAAATAAAATAGTAATGATAGTAATGCAGAAAAATTGAAAAACGCGTAGACCTTTTCTTTTCGTTCTGTAATGCTAAAGATAAACTTTTCTCACCAATATAGTACACACACAAAAAAATAATAATAATAATAATAAATAATAATAACAATAATAAAACTTATGTTATCAAATGATCTTTAAAAACGCTAGTTGGATCTAGTCATACTCAACTGACAATAGCAACATTGTGTATACATGTGTTTACTAGTAAAACTGTGCATTTTATATATAGGTATATCTTCACAACTTATAAATATATACTTTTGCAAATCACGTATTTTTCAATCATCCAGTATTTAAATATTCGTTTTTTTTTTTTTTTTTTTTGTTCTCTTGCCGTTTTTCGTAACATATTTGTCCTTATATATTGATATTTACTTCCCTATACACACACTATAATATTTTTCACGTTTTTTTTTTTTTTTTTTTTGTTCGTTAACCACTCCACTCATTAAATTAGTATGTATATATATATATATATATATATATATATATATATATATATATATATACAGTTTGGTTTATTTCGCTTCTTCAGTGTTTGATTTCCCAGCCTACCTTCTGGTAGCCGATGCCTCAAAGCACCAAATATATCTATAACCCTCCAAAAAAAAAAAAAAAAAAACAAACAACTACCGAAAACTAACACCTTTTTAATTTTTCAAAAACATTACCAGTCAAAAAGCTTTTCTCTTAATTCTTATTATCATTGGTATAGAAAAAAAAAAACTCCCGTTCACTCCGTCAATAAACACACATTTTTCAGCAAAAATAATTTTTAGCAAGCATATGGCTCCAAAATTGTTATTGTAGCAAGTTGAACACACAAATAAAACAAGCGGCAACATCAATATCAACGACAAGTATATCAAAGGTCAAGCAAGATATCTCGCCCCAATAAAAAAACCAGAAGCAAAACCTGCCGCGTCACTTAGTCCGTTGCTGGCAAACTTAAGAAAGCGATCAAGCAAATGCATCAAGTCCTTCGAATTGACCTCACCGTCCTTATTATGGTCCGCAAGTTGCTTAACATCCGTCTCAACCTTCTTCCAGTCAACAGTTATGTAGCCCAAAAAGCTGAGACCCTGCAGCAGCATTAAAGAAAGCCCCGCACCGTAAAGCCAGTCAGAAGTGAGACGCCTGGCGGCAACACCAACCGCCGCACCCAAGAGACCGCTCACACACACTCCCCTTGACAGCTTGGCGTAAATGTTCCCATTCATGATATACTCCAATAAAGCGGAATCACCTTCATGGTGCTGCTTGGCCTTATCTGCTTTTGCGCTTTTACCAAAAGGCATTTAACACAACGGTAATGGGAATGATAAAGAAAAGACTTATATATATATATATATATATATATATATGTACTTGTATATAAAACAGCTTTGCTCAATCGCTAAACTACCACAAGTAACAATGATAAAAATAACCCTCCTCCCAAAAAAAAAAAAAAAGAAAAAAAAGAAAAATACACAAAAGTATGCCAAACACTGTCATGACCAACAAGCTATTAGGTAAAAAGAAACAATTTATTTTTTATTTTCAGCGCAAACTTACCCTTTGCATTTAGCATATATACACACATGTATATATATATATATATATATATATATTGCGTAAAACGGAGCCATATTATTCAAAATCACAAACAATAGCAGCGGTGTCACACACTCAAACTACTTCAGTTGCTGCTGAAGATACTTAAGTGTTATGGCCTTTGCGACTGGGCCAAGGTTGCGAGTCGCGCCGCGGACAACCAAACGATCATGCAATGTGCGGTGAATCATCGACACACTTTGCAGATGCCGCAGTGAAAGCTGCCAGTCTCCTGAGAGTGCCGCCGCCCACACCCCAAGGCGCTGACTGTGGTTGTCCCCAGGGAGACCGCGCGCACTCATGTCGGCGAGCAGCGCCACGGCCTCCGACCAGCGACCCGCGGCCACGCACGACCTTATCGCCAGCCGGTGCGCCAGTGGCGGAAGTACCAACCGCGGCTCCTCCTCTTGCGTTCGCTGCAAGAGCGTAACTGCCTCCCCCCAGCGGCCGGCCGCAACAAGGGCCTGCAAGGTTGCGCAAACGGAGAGCGGGTGCAAAGGTTTTTTCGCATCGGCAAAAGAATCCTGTAGCACCCGCAGCGCAACCGTCCACATTGCACCTTGTGCGCAGGCAAACAACAAAGAAAAACGCGTGCGAACCGGAAGGTATGGATGTGCTTCCAAAAGCATGCCGCCAATACGCACAGCGGCCTCCCACTGCCCCGATTGCTCGCACAGCTCCAAAAGTTCGCCCATCCCAGTCGCTGCCGACGCCTCATCGGCTTTTACCATCCACGAAAGTGCCGCCAACGCCTTTTCCCACTGCTTGGCCGCGTAAAATGAGCGAACAAGAGTGTGGTAAGAGCCACCAGCAATACTAGACACAAAACCTTCACTGAGCGCAACATCGTAAACTTGTGTTGCCACTAGCCATGCATTCGCCTGTTCGCATTGTCCCAACAAAATACCCACCATGGTTTTATCTGGTTTAACACCAGCAGACACAGCAATGTTAAAGACAGCCAAAGACAAACGCCAATCCGGCGATATAATCATAATGTCCTTAAAAAAGTTTACGTCTGAAGGACACATATGTACCGCCTCTTTTGTTTTTTCAATTACAGACAACATGTAAAGAGACGCTTGCCACTGCTTTAGTTGCGCTGTTCGGTGCACCAGTCTTCCCATAAAGTTCGGATCCACTAAAGAGCCTTGTGCTATTCCGGCAACAAACAGCTCGACAGCCCGCTCCCACGTCCCACTTGCGGAAAGATACGGAATGAGTACGGACAACGAATACCACTCAGCCATATAAAACTGCCGCTCCATGGCCTCTGCGACCATAAGAGCTGACGTCCAACTACCATGTTGCTCCGCTAGTACTTGTGTGGCCTGCGGTACATCAAGCGGCCAGCCCCTAAGTTCGCAGTGTCGAAGAATTGCACCACAATTTCCTGGCGTCAGCAAAGAAGAAAGAAATGATGATGATGGCGTCCTTGATAGCAAGCCTGAGAAGTAAAGAGCATTCTTCCAATCACCGGCTCGTTGTGTAACATTGCAAAGAACCGCCAAAGAACTAGGGTGAACAAGAGTCGCATCGTTGGCAAGAGTAATTTTTCCCAGTGCAACAAGATCTCCAAGAAGGTTATGACCACAGTGCTGCAGCTCGCGGATGCAAACACTATCATCAACTGTTTTACTAAATACGTGGCGCAATAGACCGCAACATGCGTTTATATCACCACCAACTATTTCTCTTGCCAGGAGTCGCGCAATTCCCTCTGTTCCCATGCGCTTCCTCTCTCTTCCCCCACAGCCCAACCCCCCACAAAAATAAAATAAAATAAAAATAAAATAATAAAATACGGATTACTTATTATCTACACAAGCAAATTGCCACCTCACAAAAAGCACATGTATATATATATATATATATATACCAGCCTTTCTTAACGTATCGTTAACGCAAAAAAACAACAATTATATTCAGCACAATTTTATTTTACTTTTGTTCAACAACTGCCCATACACATTGCCAACTATCACAAAAGTCTGCCTCAAATAGTAGTCGTTACGCAACTACCTCATTCAAAGCATTTTTTCGGTTTTTTGTGTCCAAAATCTCCAGTTCTTCTTCAGTCAGTTGGGGCAATACCAACCTACAACCCTCTTCCACGCGCTTCAAAAAAGCATCCGTAGCGACTTTGTGCATGTTGCCCACCTCATCCACAAACTGACGCACCACAGCAAGAAAAGAGTCAGCAAGAAGATTATTTTCCATGTTCAAACTCAAGCCTGCCCAAAAAGCGTCTACAAGAATACCAGCGGAAAGATCCTCAGCCGCATAAGCGCCAATCAAAGGAAAGAGTCGTACAAGTGGAATGACCGCATCGCTTCTCCACATCTGCCGTGCAAGGTCGGGAGACGTGTACGAATACTGCAAACGAAACTTTATGGCAGAAAAAAGAGACTGTTGGCAACAAACAGCAGAGGCAAGTTCCTGTGGCATGGCGCCAGCAACGTGGGCGGAACTGTCCAAACCGCTATGCCGCGCCCAATATATAGAAGTGTTCCGCAAAAATGATGGATGTGTCGCAAACTTGCGGAACACATGACCCCAAAGAGCCTTCCTAAAATAATTTTCAGGCTCTATTTTGTTGATGCGTTCGCCATAAAAACGAAAATACGCCGTAACATCACACGGCCTTAACTTTTCTGTGGAGCCCACCCTAACATAGTCGGGTGGCACAATACGGTTAAAAAGCTTGATATCCTTTTTATCCAGCGACTCTTTAGCATCGGGACCCAGCAACTTTTCCGCGAGACGCTTCGCGTTTGCTTCAACAAAAACACGGGGAAGATATGCGCGTGCCTTCATTTCAGCGTCCTCAATTCCACACATGTCTTCCTCAACCAGCCGCATCATGCAGGCGTAGTCGTAGATCTCCAGCGGGGCCTTTGGATCTAATTCACGTCTTCCAGGAACGTTTGCCGCCTTCTTCGCCTCCTGCAGCTCACGCACCTCGTAGTGAAGCCGATCGGATATTTTGGCGTTGCAAGTAAAAAGACAGTGCTGCAAGGCCGGGTCCGTCATCTTTGGAGCCTTGCCGGTATCCAGCAGCGTAAACTGCCTGTCAAAGGCCTCTTCAAATAACTGATGTCTGACATAGTAAACGTGCGAGTAGCGTAAGAGAAGCTCAAGGTCGCATGAAGCCAGATCGATCTCAATAAATTCGCTTGTCTGCTCCTTCACGCGCTTACGGCTAATGTACCATGCATGAAGGGGCTGAAACTGGCGCAAAAGCCGCTCCTCAACCGAAAGCCCTGGCAAAGTTCCCAAACACAGACGAAAAGAACTCACAGCCAGGTCACCACAAAGCCCAGGACAAATTGCCATTAAATTTTGTGGACCAAGTTACACCCCTAACCTATAGCTCCACACAGCTCTTTTTTTTTTTTTTTTCTCGCACGCGGACAACAAAACCACACACACACTCACTCACTCACCCAGAGACCTATTGTATAACCAAAAAGTAAAACAAACAAACACGCAAACACAGAAACAAAGCAAATAGGAATCAAAATAAAATAATAACAAATAAATTCAGAAAGAGCGGCATGCATTCTTTCATAATAAAAAAAACTGCACCCTGTCAGAATTCTCATGTACAAAAAAACAAAAAAATAAATCAGAATAAAATACGCAATAATTACAACAATTCGTTCCCCCGTTAAATCATGCCTAATACCTAACTTTCCTATACCCACCCGTTTGCCATTATTGTTGATTTAATTGGCAGTAATATTTCTTGTCTCGCTGTAGTAACTGGGCGCCAAGTTACTCCTTCTTTGATGACGTTGGTTCGATAAAAAAAAGTTCTACTGCGCTATTTATCGCAGAAGCCAACCTTCCGTAAACAGTTGTTGTTAGACACCTTACAAAAGCAATAGAGGCCTCTGAGGTCGGGTATTGTAAAATCAGCGGAACACTTACTCTCATCCAAGAAAAGCGGTTAGTTGTCGAGGCGCGAACAATGCAGTTTGCGCGAAGACCTTCTTTTCCTGCAAACCGATCAAAACCACTAACACCAACTCCACCAAACGGCAGTGACTGGCAAAGGTAGTTGACGCCAAAGTCATTTATATTTGTCATTCCACTTCTCAAATGATCCGCAATCCACTTGGCCCTTGCAACGTCCCTTGAAAAAACACCCGAACCAAGGCCGTATTCACATGCGTTAACCAAACTCACTGCTTCCTCATCGCTCTTAAACTTCATCACAACGATCACTGGACCAAAAACCTCTTCCTTCGCTACCGGCATCGTTGGCGTTACATTTGTAAGAATTGTTGGAGGATAAAAGTTATGGCTTGCCTTTCCACTGCAAACAAGAGTGGCGCCTGCGGCAACAGAGTCATCAACAAGCCTTTGAATTTTTTGCACAGAAACCTCCCCCATTGTCATGGCCCCAACATCGTAGAGATCCTGCGATGACGGACCTTGTGTTAGCGCACACACCATCGACTCCAGTCTCTTTACAAGCTCATCATGAATAGACTCGTGCACAACAACACGCTCAATGCCAGCGCAATTCTGACCACTATTTTGAAAGGTCCCGCGCATTATAATTGGTAACACCTGTTCCAAATCTGCATCCTCACATATCACTGCGGGGTCCTTCCCACCCAGCTCCAACACAACCGGGGTGAGTGTTGAAGCTGCGTTACGCATGACCAACTTTCCCACAGCAGGAGAACCAATAAATGTGAGCTTGTCCACTGAACCAACAAGTGCCTCACCTGTTTCCGCAAAGCCCGCAAGAAACGAAACAAGATCCGGAGACTGTCCTAACTGTCTCAGGCCTTCCTGTACAATTGACTGATAGTATGCAGCGTAGTACGAAGAGTACTCTGAGACCTTAGCCACAAAGCCGTTACCGGCAAAAAGTGCTGATATCATAGGACCATAAACGTTGTGAAATGGATAGTTCCACGATACTATGGCACCAATAACGCCAAAAGGAACGTAGCTCACGGAGGCACGTTTGTGAAGTGTGATGAGACCGACGTCTCGCACTTCTTCTGACAACACCTCCTCGCCATAGGCAGCTGTCCAGCGCAATTTCTCAAGAGTGGTAATAATTTCACCAAAATAGGCGTCAATCATCGTTTTGCCACACTCAACACACGTCGTCTCACAAATAAAGTTTTGGTGCTCCAAGATGTAATCAAGAAGGCTGAACAACAGCTGTCTCCTCGTCGAAAAAGATGTCTTTGACCAGTTCTTTTGCGCTACACGAGCACGAGACACCGCAGCCCGCACATCGTCTGGACTTGTCGCGCCCACAACACCGATCGGTCGATTCGTGCCCTTGTCGTAGCACTGAACTGTACCCGCGGGGCCTGCGTGCGGCGTCAGCGGCAAAGGGGCGGCCTCAGCGTCAAACTTTACACGCGGCAATGGCACAACAATTACCGGCGACGCGCGGCGTTCAATGGCGTGCCGCAGCGCTGCAAGCAGCGAGCGCACGACATACAACTTCCACTCCAGCAGCAACAACAGCAAAAATATCCATAAGCACATTTTTCTGGTAAAAAAAAAAAAAAAATTGTCGCTTAAAAATAATAATAATAATATATAATAAACAAAAATAAATATAAACTTATATATTTAAATAAATAAATATATATATATATATATATAAGACCCGTGGCTTTAGCCAAACCCCACTTTTATTCAAACTATTGTTCCCTAGCTAAATAACTAACTTGTGCAAGGTTACCTAAGCCGTTCTCAATAAAATAAGATTTGAGGCATTCGCAAAAAAAAAAAAAAAAAAACAATAATAACAATAATAACAATAATATTATTAAACGTCAAAATAAATTGTTGTAAGAGCATTGTTAAGCAAAGCAAACACAAAAAATACACTAACAAATGACTATAAATACAAAAATGCTGGCCATACACAGCGCTCATATAACTCATTACCATCGCTCCAACATTCTTCTTTTTTATCCCTCATAGTACAGGTGAAGATCTAATAACATCACTCAGCATTATACGCACGCACTTAACTTCTCCATTATTCCAGTTTTTTTTTGTTTTTTTTGTAAAAAATACTCTACATATATCGACAAACCAAGTAAATAATAATAAAGTAGCCAACAGCTTCCAAAAAAAAAAAAAAAAAAAAAAAAAAAAAAAAAAAAAAAAAAAAAAAAAAAAAAAAAAAAAAAAAAAAAAAAAAAAAGAATGAACAAGCATGCGCGTCAGAATAATAACCACCACTTAATAACACGACAAGAAGCAAACACAACTAATGCAGATCATTTCAGTGGTTATGCATTTACCAAATGTAATATCCATGTATTTGGTGCGTAATTTCTATAACTGCAAGTAAAGCATAAGCAGCAAAAGTTAACAAATCGACAACTAAAAATAAATTAAACAAAAAACCAAAAAAGAGAGTATTTGAATTTGCCCTCTCATATGTTGTCGTCATCTTGGTGGTCTTTGTGTATGTGTATAGGACAAAAATAATAATAATAATAATATATAATAATAATAATAAAAAAAAAAAAAAAAAAAGACAGACCGCACAATTCTTATTTATTCATTGTTCTCACCATCTTCAATATTGTTGTTGATCAATACACCCCCACCCCTCTTTATCCTGCCGCTAATCACCTATCTTGATAGTGAAGCATCTCCGCCCATATCAAACGTCGCAGTTGCATCTCTGAAATCTCCGCATGCATATCAAAAGAAAAATCTAATTTTAAAGGAGATAAGCGATGTGGTATTTTTTCATCAGTGACAATACCAGAAAAAAATACATGATTCAACGCCTCAGCAGCTGTCAGGCGCTTTTTTGGATCAAAAACCAAAAGTTTGCTCACCAGGTCAATGCCTTTAGAGGGCATTTTGTTCAACAATCGCTCCAGCGGCCTAGTGTTTTTCTGTTTTTTCACAAGTTCACTTACAAAATCCAAGGCACCTCCGCTACAGCTCTCAACCAATTCCGCGGTTGTTACATCAATAGTGGAAAAAACTAACTCCATTTGATGAACATAATCACGACCGCCAAATAATGGGCGACCCATCACGTACTCGGCAATTATGCACCCAACAGCCCAAATATCAATGGAAAAACTATAGGGACACATCAACAGCAGTTCTGGAGGCCGGTACCAGCGGGTCACGACGTAATCTGTAAGATCCAGAGGTTCTTGCAGGTCCAACAAACCCGCCCGCGCAAGGCCAAAGTCACACACAACGGCATTGCTACATTCTGGTGAATTATCCAACAATATGTTGCTCGGCTTAAGATCTCGATGAATAATTCCCATGGAATGCATGTCAGCCAAACACTGAAGAACTCGCAACATTGTTCTTTGAATACCACCAATTGAGATGTTTTTTAAACGATGAATAACTGAATACAAATCGGTGCCGTAGAGGTCAGTCACAATGTGCAAATCACTAAACTTTTCAAGTCCATCCCTAGGAAACACAATTCGTAAAAGATTCAGCATGTTGCGGCACCCGCTCTCCTGCAAAATGCGATGTATCAGCACTTCGCGCCAGATTCGTCTACCATCAATTAAATCATCAAAAACATGAGTAACATGCTTTATTGCAACATTCTTTAGTGTTACATCGTCAAACGCCGCGCACACAACGCCATAGGCGCCATGCCCCACGACGAAGTTTAATGTGTATCTATCCTCTAAGTCAAATGTATTCCCTCGAACACGGTATGTCTTCCAGTGCTGCTCTCTACACACAAGTTGAACAGCGTTATTTGATGGACTCGTTTTTGTTACCACCATCTACAGATTTCAAACAACAATCTCACCACCAAATACTAAAAAAAAAAATACAAAAATAAAAACAAATAAAAACAAATAAAAACAAAAAAGAAAAAAAAAACAAATAAAACTAAAAGTACACAACCATACCTTGATCATAATCGTGCCGTACAATACAAAAAAAATAAAAATAAAAAAAAATACAAATAAAAGCATATATGTAACCACAAAAAAAAAAAAAAAGCAAGCAAACAAGCAACAAACTGACTCTAAAAAGAAATGCCATCCTCGGTTATTGGAGTAGGTGACAGCATACGCAGACAATTTTGTGAACCACAATGTATCACTGGGTGCGGAGAAACACGCCTAGTAGTAACAAATGCGTTTGTGGAAGATATGGCTCTTACCTTATGCAGCAGGTCATCCAGTTCCCGTTCTTGCAATTCTCTAGCAGCCTGCATGGCTTCCTTAACAACACTCACGCCGGACCCCTGGGCGGTGACAATAGAGTGAAGCCTCTCAAATTTCTCGACGAGCATCTTACGCTCTTTCTCCTCCATTTTCAACTCTGCCTGCCAGTCCTTTTCTCGCTGCTGAAACTCCATAGCGTTTTTCAAATTTTCCTCTCGAAGCTTGTCCAACCGTTGTCGAGTATCCCGTATTTCCACATGTGCATTTGAAAGCTCACGCCGAAGACCCCCTATAATGTTTTTTTTGTTATGTAAAGAACTCCCACCATGCGGTTCCTGATTTTGGCTTCTTGCCTCAAACACTGGCTGGTGCGCCGACAGATAACTCCTGTAACTACAAAGCTCCTCGTCCCGTTCAGCAAGTCGCCGCTCCAATTCAACAATTCTCGCCTTAGCTGCGTCCAGTTTTAAGGCCTTTGCCTCCGCCTCCTGCAGCGCCCGCCGCACGCGCACCACCTCGCGCTCTGTCTCTCTTAACTGTCTGGTGAAAAACCTCTCGAGTCTTCTGAGCACGTCCTGAAGACTCGTGTGGGTAACCAGCGTCGCCGTTTTCTTCGTGTCGGAAACGCGGTGACACCCTGGCGCTACTTCTCCCCTTTCTGCCTGCCGCTGTGGCCAACACGCAACAAAACTCCGCGCCTCCGCATTCGACTGTGCCCGCGCCAGGTGCAACCCCCCAGCCATTTCACTCAACCCAGAGAAAATCTTTTCAACCGGTCTACAAAGGTTTTTCACCACATCGCGCACAGCCAGGGCATCGCGCAGCATAGCGACAGAACAACCAACCGCCGTGTGACGACCAAGAACAATCCACAAACTACAGAATCCGCAACATAACATAGAAGCTATAAGGGTGGTAGAAATCTGCTCAGCAATCACTATGGTAACAAGTCTGTACCTGTACTTCAGTGCGACAAGCACAACACGCCCGACTCCCTTCACCACCTCACTCACTAAACCAATTTCCTCTTGACCAATAATCTCACAGGTCACTGAAGTACCATCAGAAACAAAAAAAATGCACTGCAGCGGCTTGGCATCCTCGTCATCACCGCTAACACGCGTAAGTTCATGAAAAAACAACACGAGCGTCTCCTGAAAGTCTTCATTGCACACAAGAGCAATCATTTGCTGAGAAAACGCTTTGGCAGAGTTGATACACTCAGCAAGAAGACCCGCTACACGACACGGTGTGGCACAACTAACAATTCGGTCAACGCGGTCAACAAGATCGTCACTTGAAGCAAGTCTAAGCTGTTCCTCAGACACACTTTCTATACCGTCTACGTGCATCACTGGAAAAAAGCACAAGACAACATCAAAGCGGTCCATTTATAGACTAAAAAATGTAAAAAACTTATGTATATATATATACATAAAGAAAAAGTGAAAAAGAAACAAACAAACAAAACAAAGTAATAGTAGTAATAATAATGACAAAAAATCACACAAGTAATAAAAAAAAAAAAAATTAGTATTAAAAATAAAGCTTTGCATTTTCTTTTGGTTCCTTCTATCAAAAACTACGTGCACATGTGTATTACACACTCAAGTGTGTGCAAAGCAAAACAAAATAAAACAAAAATACTAATAACAATAAAACATCACAAACAAAAAAAAAAGGCAGTTTGACCCAACCGTAATATTTTATTTTCATTCTTTGCAATGTTAGCATGCGAAGGTCCAATAAGCGCCAGCCAAAGTGCTATTCTTAATGTGTGCCTCAAAGATTCCTTAAAGGAATATGATTGAAGTCCTTCCAGAGCTGAAGCACCAAGCAAACGCATAGAAAGTCCAGGATAAATGGTTCTATCCTCAATAATTTCCCTCCCGGTTTCTTTTGCCATGCTAATAAGCTCATCTGCAACCCACGCGTCACAAATTATATCCTCCACAATGAACCTGCGCAGCGCCGTAACTGTGCCCGCGTTAGTGGTGAACTCAGCCTTCGCATACTCCTTTAGACTCTTGACCACATCTGGATGCAAAAATACGTTTCTCACAAATCTACGAAGTAACTTTAATGATTCCTCGTCACGAAGAAGAACTGTGTGGACAACCTCACTGGAAAGAGCGACTGCAGCTAAGCGGACAAGCTCCTTGTTGTTCTCTGGCGGCTGTCTAGATCCCAGACAGCGGCTGTACAAAACAGTTCCAGCACTACAGAGTACAACGGTTGCTAAAGAAATATGAAAAAAAAAAGGCATAACATGAGAACCCCTTTAATAATAAATAGATAAACCAACAAAACACTGATGTTAAACTTTAATAATAATTAATGCTGCGGTTAAATATAAAAAGATTGCGTCCAGCAATCAACATCTGCCATTCAAAAGTACAAAACATTAACCTCAAGGTAATAAACAATGACAACAACAATGATAAAAAATACCCTGATTGGAGTAATAACTACAACAATAAACCACCAACAGTCAAAAAAAAAAAAAAAAAAAAAAATTGTGCAAGTTTTAGTTTTAAATAAACAGACGCACTTAAACTATCATACCAACATATATACAAACTCCAATGATTTTTCAGACACACCTAAACACACACACACACACACAAATAAAAACAAGAAATTACAAAACCACACATGTATATAATTATTGCGCAAAGTAGTACTAGCCCCCCCACCACCACCACCGTTCTGTTCATTCCCATATCTTTTTCGTAGAATTACTCAGAAACATTATATTTTCAAACGGCTTGTCTTTGGTAAACTCCCTACTATTGAAGGGGTTTACCCCACTACTTTTCATTGGGCGTTTTTTTGCGTCTGTTCCGTAGTAGGATACCCAGACCTGTAAGGTGGAGGCATTAATACTGGCCGGGGTGGTGTGACATTTCGCACAGTTTTTCATCCCAGGCCTCTCCCCAACACAAACACTATCCGAGTCAAAAACACACACGTCATCGCTGTTGCAGGTGTGGCGGAAGCCCACCATGACCGGCCGCAAAACCGCCTTCCCCGCCCGCGCAGAGTTGACCCCTTCCGTTGCAGCACCAACACCGCTGGCCATCTCATTCTTGACAGCTGACGGCGCCTGGGCAGTGCTTGCGTTAATGTAGTTGAACTTCCCCATGTGAAGACCAATGTCTAAAATAAGGCTGTGCACCAGTGCGACTGAGCGGTACGAGCCACAGAGAGCAGATCCATTCACCCCAATCAAAACAGAGCCGGTGGAAATGCCCCTCTGTGGAAAGAGTGTACTGTTGGACAGGCCAAAGCCGTAGACAGAGAGATATTTGCGGCCAATATCATCAGTTATCGTCGGAACACCGGCTTTTTCAAAAACGCTGGCCAAGTAGGTTGCAGAAAGCAGCTTAAAAATCTCAAACCTGTCGACTACAGGACAAAACGCATAAACTGCGCCGATACTTTTTTGTTGCCCGTCCTCTCTTTCTTTTGTAATGTCGGAAATAAAACGAAGATTCATACGACCGCCACGGTTACACGGCACCTCCAGCAAATTCCCCCCATCATTCCACGGAACACACGCGACTGCTGGGCCACAGTTGGCATCACTGCAAAAAGCGACCCCAGCAGCAAAAAAAACCACAAAAACAAAAAGGTTTAAAATAGTAAAGCACATAAAACACAAAATAATCTATTTTGTAATAAATATCAACCAAAAAAAAAATATATATATATATATATATATATACATATATATATATATATGCTGTTGTTGTTGAGGCAATTTTTTGTAAAGCAAACAGCAGCAAAACAAAGATCCCTCTTAAAAAAACAAAAAAAAAAAAAAAACGGTAATAATATAATACTGCCAATAAGTAGTTATACTATTATCACCGTTATAATAATACAAACAGCAATAAACCAATAATAATAATCTAAATATAATCTCAAAATAAACATATATATATATATATATATATATATATATATATATATATAAAGTAAAGCAGAGAACATCACCCGTTCTCAACGCGCTAATAAATTTGCTTTGGGATAATTATGTATAATGCTAAAACAAAAGACAAAACAAAACAAAACAAAAAAAAAAAAAAAACATGTATCACAGCTTACGTAACTAACATCATCTTTAAGTCTGAAAACCAAGCTGGAAATAGCACAAAACTGTTGTTTTCTTCAAACGGACACCTGTCGCACAAAGTCGCATGGGAACAGCCCGGTAACCATTGCGTATTAGTCGCACCGGAATGTTGGCATCGCAGATTTCTTCATCATTAGCCATATTTTTATCCATAACACAAATAGATAAAATGTCAAGCTCAGCACAAGTGCCACAGAAGTCAATTGACTCATTCCAAACAGGCCTCAGCCCATTGTCCCATACCGTTTTTGTCTTGAAAGAACAGTCCCCAGTCATGCTCTTTACCTTTAATGTTACATACGGGTCAACAACGTCTCCTGATTTTCTCATTCCAGGTGCTGGAATCCATGCGCCGCAAATTATCCTTACGTGCAATCTGTAGGGCGTGGGCTGTTCATTCTCCTCGGGATTGGTCAAAAAAGATGGCTTGAGAACGTAACCACAGCCCCCATTATACATAAACATACCATCATTTAAACGGTGGTGCTCGTCCCATGTCTGAAAGTTAAGGGCAACCATATGACAACCAAGTGACCATGGAAACATTGGATCGTAGTTCGAAGAAAAAAAACGTCCCCCTTTGGGGTAAACCCGCGCAAGCATACGCGTATTCTGCAGTTGCATCATCTGGCACTCTTTGCTGCTCAAACCGCTTAAAGCAGATTCAGAATAGCTTTGAACGTTATATATTTCTGCATCCTTGCCATAGTTAATCGTTTTGCATGAACCCATGCCAACGCAGCTACTAAGTTCTGCAGATAACGATGAAACGCCCCCACCTTCATTTGATGCATCGTAACTTGTGTCCTTGCTGTCAGTATCGTCGAGCGAGGTCAAATTCTGCATTTTCCACTTCACTAAAAAGCGTCGGCGCAAACCATTGGGAGTGTAGGACACTTTTGATACCTCCTCTGCCGTAACCATGCTCTTTCCCAAAACGCGCCGCAGGATGTTCGCCATTGAACAGCACACCTGCGGTGAAGCTTGTACATCAAGCGAAATAATAACAGGAAACTCTGAACTTTGAAAAGCATATTTATTAATTGTTTTAATAACATCCTCAAAGCTTATTGTCGATGTGAGGGTTTTGCGATGATGGACCATTGCATCGTTGCCTTCCTTGCCACTGCAGTCAACCTCCACACACCTGCAACCACTCAACAGCGCATCCCGGTACATATCCACAGAGCTACTAGACGAGACCTGATTTCCCACCAAGTACGTGTTGTGAGAGCTGTTTATAAAATAATGAGTCAGTGGTTGGTCCATGTCATCTGTAACCATTAAACCTCGTGGGTCCAACACAGAGTTGGCCACAACGTCCAAAAAAAATGTGGTAAAAACGTGATATGATAAATGTTCCTCGGCACCAATACCCCAGCTTGCAAAGTACTTTGAAGCATTAATGACAGGGTCACCTTGCTCCTTTAAAAAAAACTCAAACTCACTCAATAACATACCCTCCTCCGGACTTAGACGTGCGTACTGCAAAAATATGCTCTTAAGCTCAGGCCAATCGGTAATGTGCATATAGAGACGTTGAAATTCCTCAAAGTTTAACTGCTCATCGCAAGAGGTATCAAACATCTTGAACAATTGCTCTGTGTTCATATCGTTGATAGAAGCCAGCCCGACAGTTGTGAAAATTTTCTTAACCTCCTTCAACGATAAAATCCCATCCATATTGCGATCAGCAGTTTTCCACAGAGTCTCAATTTCAAACTTCAGGCCTTTTTTTTTTTTTTCACTTATTCCTCGCTCCAAAAAAAGCGCAATGACATTTATCAGAGCTTGGCACAGATGCTCGTCGTAAAAAACAAACCGCCAACGCCTCTTTTTCACAGTGCATATATTTAAAATTGCACAATTTTGTGGATCCAACTTCGCTCTTCGGTAAGCCTTTGTGTACGGATCCTCCACATAAATGCCATAAACGTCTGTAAAAAGCAACCTTTGGTCACCCGACTTTCTCGTCGGTAAGTACATCAATCCTGAGTTGTCTTCCAAAAGAATGAGCGTGCGTCGACGTATTTTGTTGCTGGTGTCGAGACGTTCCACACACATGCCAACACGCAGGCAACTTAAAACGTCCTCTGTTCCCGGAAGATTGGGATCATAGACTGGTAGATGTTGCTCCCTCATCATCACAACTCCCTTACAAAAAACAGTTTAAAAAATAAATAAATCTTTCAACTAAATATACATACATAAAAAAAGTATGCTACAAAATAAAAATGACTAAACACACACACACACACATACACATGCACAGACAAACGCATACACATTTGTATGCTAGACCTAACATTACAAAAAAAAAAAAATAATAAATAAATAAAATAATACAGCCAAAATTTCAGTTGTGTCGCAAGCAAAAAAGGCGCAGATATCATTCTTAAGCTGCCTCTTGCCACCACCCAACAACTAAGCAGACGAACAGTCACAAAAAAAAAAAAAAAAAAAATCTTACATAATTATCAGACTGTTACTTCAACTACTTCCCCTCTCTCTTCCTCCAACCACAACCACAAAACAAAACAAAAAAAAAAAAAAAACTGTTAGCTACCTTTCCCAATCCTAAAAGTAATAATAATAATTAAATTTCACTACATTCTATTTACAAGAAATCTTTCTGTGCCTGGTCGCAACACAATTCCCCAACACCACACACACACATATACACGACCTAGTGAGTGTTATTGCAATCACAGTTGTCCTTTGGGGTAGCATATGCCGGATGCACCTCGTATCTGTGATGGGGGTGCCGACAGCGGTAGCGCTCGGGGTCAAAGACGGAGCGATAAACGTGGGGGTCCGGCTCTTTACCGTCCTGAAACGGCCTGCTTCGCAAAACACCCCCAATGTCACGAATAGGCTCCATCAAATCTTCTTCGGACTCTGGAGTCGTCGCGATTTTATATTCTTCCTCTTGCCAGTCATCGTCATTGTCATCTTCAGTGGCCATATTGATAAACTTTAAACGACACCACTTGCAACACACAACCTCGCCCGGGGGACACTTGATAAATATCTTGGGGTGTTGAAGAATAAAGTGTGAGTGGCCCTGGCACCATATGTGATGACGGTAAACAGGCACTGGGGGAATCTCGCAAACAATACCACCTCTATTGTACCAATTCAGTTGGGGTGTTCGGCGACCAGGTCCTAAAATGCCTGGATGCAAAGACGCCAGCTCCTCAACGTGGGTATTCCAACCATACTTCGGGTCCCTCGGGTGAGTAAAAACAAGCTGCTTTTGATTAGTAACACGGCTAGCATACTCTAAAGGCATATACACAGGAGGGCTATAATGCCCTGTATTGTTAGAAAATGTCCAAAAAAAAGTTAACGTCCGGCGCATAAAATCTAAACTAAAAATAAACTAAAACAAACCTAGCAAAAAAAAAAAAATAATACTAATAAGAATAATAAGACAAAATAAATAAATAAAGTAAAAAATAAAAACATGTACGTACGCTAACACATAATCAAGTATACATTTCCATATAGGTACATACGTACCACCCCAAGTTACCCAAAAGCTACAATACAATTACAACCTGCTGCATTCAATCAGCTACAATAGCTGCTAAAAGCGTACCAGTGGCTTTTGAGCCACTGTACCCATAGTAAAAATAATAATAGTAATAAAACAATTTTTTTCTTTTTTTACGTTAATTTTTTGACAGCGAGTTGGTTTTAAAAAATCACATACTAAAATTATATGTGGCCACCTTGCAGCAATTACATTTTCAATTTACCTCTTTTAAAAGTACATAATATTATTTTGACAATTAGTAATAATAAATTATAAAATTTGTACTTAAAAAAAAAAAAAAAAAAAGAAAAGAAAAACGTAACAAAGGCATAAAAAAACTCTCATTTTTCTTTTCTTTTTTTTTTTTTATTTTTCTTTTTAATTAAACTACTACCGAGATTTTTTTCCATCAATAAAGAGATACATGTACATACAAGATATATCCATACATACATTTATTTAGTACAAAGTGCATTAAAAACTGTTTAATACAAAATAAATAAATAAATAAATATATATATATGTACATATGTAGCCAATGTCTTTACTTGTTTTTGTTTTTGTGCATTATAGCTTTGTGCCGCGGTCCTTGGCAACCATGTGACGGAGAAGGTCCACAACACGGTGAGAATAGCCCCACTCATTATCATACCAGGACACAATCTTAAAAAAGCGGCGTTCCTTTGGAAGGTTATTTTGGAGAGTTGCCTTGGAGTCGTAGATTGAGCTGCGGTTGTCGTTGATAAAGTCTGTGCTCACAAGCTCCTCTTCAGTGTAGCCCAAGATGCCTTTCATGTACGTTTTGGCTGCGCGCTTTAATGCGACGTCAATTTCCTGAATGCTTGTGTCACGTGACGCAGTGAAAGTGAGATCAACCACCGACACGTCTGGTGTGGGGACGCGAAAGGACATACCAGTCAGCTTGCCCTGCGTGCTTGGGATGACCATCCCCACGGCCTTTGCCGCACCCGTCGTGCTTGGGATGATGTTCACAGCGGCCGCGCGCCCCCCACGCCAATCCTTTACCGACACACCGTCCACAGTCTTCTGCGTCGCAGTGTAAGAGTGGATTGTCGTCATAAGGCCTGTCTCAACACCGAAGCCCTCCTTCACAAGGACGTGCACAATAGGCGCGAGGCAGTTCGTTGTGCATGACGCATTGGAGACGACATGGTGCTCCCTGGGGTTATACTCGTGGTGATTTACGCCCATCACAAATGTCTTGACGCCGCCAGAGGCGGGGGCGCTGATAACAACTTTTTTTGCACCACCCTGCAGGTGACCCTCCGCCGCGGTTTTGGAGGTGAACAGGCCCGTTGACTCAATCACATATTCCACTCCAAGCTTCCCCCACGGAAGTTCTGCCGGGTCGCGATGTGCCTTCACACACAAGATGCGGTGACCATTCACAACAAGCATATCGTCCTTCTCCACAGATGGGTTGCTCTTCGCTGTCGTCACGTTGTACTTGAATTTGCCGTGCACAGTGTCATACTTTATTTGGTAGGCAAAGTACTCCGCATCAGTGTTCATGTCAACAACAGCAACAACGTCAATCTCTGTCCCAAGCACACCACTCTCGCAAAGCGCCTGAAAAACCATGCGGCCTATACGGCCAAAACCGTTGATACCGACCTTGATGGCCATAGTGGCGTTTTTATTGTTCACTTTGATTAATAAAAAATAAATAGTACTCGAAAGCTAAGCCTTACTACAATTCGTTTGTGTGCAAACCACAAATGTACGTCACAAAAGATAAAATAAAATGACATAATTACCTCAACTTTTAACCGCTCACCCACCCACCATTCAGCATCAACCCCCAAAAACTCACACAACCTTCCCCACTGGCTGTCACGATCCCGCCCAATAACAATCACAAAAAAAAAAAAATATATATAAACAACAACTAAAACCTCGATAATTCAAAACAAAAATAACTATTAATTACATCTATTCAGAATTAAGGATGATTGTAGATACACGAATATTCTTTTTATAAAAAAAATATTGGTGACTTAGTGTTATTACTCACCATTATTGCTTGGTGCGAGTATTGTGTTTGTACACAACCATGCAAATTTTCCTTTTTTGCCATTTCGCCATGTACATCTTACTTTGTTTCTTTACTAGTTGAAAAAAAAAAAGACTTCTCATTGTAAACATCGTTGTCATTTTGCTGATTGATACGCGTCAAAGAAATGAGTTTCCTAAGACTAGAGTAGTTGTCGCTTGTGGGGGCAGCTACAGCCGCGGCCCTCCATAACGTTTGAAGTGCTGACCACTGTTGTGTATACTGCACGCACTGAGCATCCTCCTTAAAAGAATTATGCCGATTACATAAAAGATTTTCTCTTGGCGTGCCTGCCGGATTTATCACCGGCACCGCGGCATCAGTAAACGCCAGAGCAGCCATGTGTCGTGAAACAAGACTAGACGTTTTTCTGCAGGGTTGCGAAAATAGACGAAGAATGTTGTCACTCATCAGTGTCCTGTGAACCTCAACACTTTGAAGTAGTGGCATGCTATCAATAAAACGTAACAAATATCTCCCCGTCTTATTTGATAACGGGTTGTTGGATAAATTAAGCGAGACAAGATGAGGAGAATTTACCAACAGCGCTTCGCAAATTCTCACAATGCTGTCATCAGTCAAATAGTTTTGAGAGAGATTAAGCACTTTTAAACTAGAACAATGCCTGAGAATGGCCTCTACAAGTGGCTCAACGTCACTTTTTCCTAACATGCTACGCGAAAAGTCAAGCGTTTTCACTCCCCGTATCACCTCCACAGTGTCAGGTAATTCCCTCATAATGTGGGTATTAACGTTACACGACATCTTCCTACAAATTTCAACATATTTTTCCTTTGGAGACAACTGTGCCATATTTTTCTAATTTGTCACGTTATATTCCATCTGCTCACCCCCACCACACCCCACAAAAAAAAAATAATAATAAATAATAATAATAATAATAATAATAAATTAATAATATTAGTAACATTAATTAAATAAACAAGACACCGGTATAATATATACATATATAGATATATATAAAGTTCAAATATCCACCATTAAATAACGTAACCTCCTTATATATCACACAAAAGGTGCGAATGACATCGGCAACCATATATATATATATACATATAGATATAAGGTAGCTAAAAAAAAAAAAGGCATTCTATATTTGCCTTTTCTTTTAAAGACGGCTTCATGATAAATACCTCCTCGCACAATTGAAAGCATTTATGCCTTTGCTCAAGACACTTTTTTTGTATTTGACACTTTGCGGATAAAATGCATCCCGCACCCATTCCCGCATAACGGAATGCACGTAGCTTCCTCTGGCATAATTGTACGCGGCATTTTCAAGAAGCAGCGCACGAAAAACAAGAAAATGGTGCACCGTACCAAACTTTTCCCCAACGACTACTACCTCTTTACCAGGAATGTCACTTATATTCATAAAATCACTTGATGAGGCGTTCCCGCCAATATGCTGCACATGGTGATCTTCAAAAATAGACTTTGCCAATCTGAGGTCTTTGGGGAGACCCACAATAATCGTCTCCGCCCCCTCCCAGCCCTGACCACTGCGCACGTCCACCAAAATAATCTTCTCCATGGAAGCGGTGGCGTGCGCCGCAATGATCCCGCGGAGGAGCGTTACGGCCCGTTGCTCCTCTCGGCCCCCAAAAAAAAGACCGTCCTGGTGGTGGTGCTGCCCGCTGGCAGAGGCTGCACTTAACGCGCGCAAGCCCTTTCTAAAAAGGACCCACAGAAGACGGTAGAAAAAGACGTAGCGGTCAAGTATGCGCGGACCCCTCGACAAGAACAGCGGGGCCACGGTGTCGTTGTATCCGGTGGCGTTTGGACTGCGGGCCAACACACTCCTCCAACTCTCCGTCGTATGATAATTGTGGTCAATGTCAACGTTGTTTTCGTTGGTGCGCCGAAACTGCGACATGCCGTGTGGGTTAACGGCGTGAATGAATAAAACCGATGGACCTCCCACCTCACGATTGCTTTCCCACTCCCGTAACAATTTCACCTGTAATGCACTTCCAGTAAATCCATCAACACCACCAACGCCAGACATGTGGATAAGAAGTCGATTCGAGTTCTTCCCAGAAATAAAAGCAGTATCAATAGTATACTCAAACCCGTTCTCTTCAAAAACAACGTGTCGTTCCAGCTTAGCCTTCGCCTGTTCGGCGGCATTCCTAAACTTTTCTCGGGCCACCTCATAGCTTTGAGCAAAAAAAACCTCGGGACAGGTACTGCCGTTATTGTAGTCGTTTGGGCAAATCATGTTTTCCTGCAAAGGAACCAAATCAATAAACAGAAAGCCGGTAGTTATCACAAAAACCACCGTCAACACCACGGAAAAATCAATCATCGTCATCACCTGAAAGTTCGCAAAACAAATTAATTAAATAATGCTAAGAAAAAAAAAAAAATTATTATTATTATTATATTTATTTTATATATCAATACTCACATAAAACCTCGTAGGTATTTCTACCACACCGTTACAATGCGTACAAACAAAACAAAGTTACAGAAACAAATTCATCATTCAAATAAAAAGTTATCCTTTTTCCCTTTTTTCCCCTCCTTTCTCATATAATATTCCCTCCCCCTCCCCCCCTCTCTCCCTCTTCCATATCTGCAAAAGGCGTTTTATAATACAAAAGGTGGAGCATCACGTAACCGCAGAGTAATGGTCTCTCCACGACGTTGCAGCAACTTTGTCTCCCGTAGAATCACCAATTGAATCTCCTCTATAAGATCAAGAACATAAGACTCTAGCGCACGACAAGAAGGATGCTGTTCACGCAAAGTGTCTATCACCTTTGCAATGACAAGCAGCAGCTGTTCGGGAAGAACATCATACATTTTCCTCAGCGTGCCGGAGACAGTACACTGTAACGTCACACAAGTTGACTCGTCGCACACGCGCAGATCCCTAATGGCACGCCGAATACGATGGACACCTTTAAGTATAGCAACCTCTGGATAGATATCACAAAGCGTCGATGTCGTCGAAAAGAGGGCCTCACAAAAGAGCTCGCCCGCTCTTGAAGTAACTGATGCCATAGCGGCGTGTGCTAACAGCGTGAGCATTGCGCGGTGCTCCTGTCGAAATTCATTGACGACGTCTCCAACCTCTTGAGTCATTAAACTCAGTCACCACCACCACCACCCCGTCTACTCAGTTCATCACACCGTCACAAAACAGAAAGAAAAAAAAAAAAATAATAATAATAATGATAATAACAAAGATAAACAAAAACAATATTACGTATATCATCTATTATACAAGTGAACCACAATTAACCAAACAGAGATTATAAGTGAGGCTGAAAGAAATAAAAGTAAATCAAATAGATTCTTGTGTGGTCCCAATTCTTACGCCCTGTTTCTTTATAAAACAAAGAACCCGTTGAGACGCCACCACAGCACGGTGATCCGTCTTTCCATTTGAAGAGTTGCTTTACTCCAGGTCCAACTTGAAAGCAACGGCATAATCATCCAAAGCCATCGCATATTCCCCCATTAACTCAAGTACATTTCCTCGATTAAAGTACGCATCAGCATTCCTTAAATCCAACGAGATAACGGAAGAAAAATCCTTCACTGCAAGTAAACAATTTTCAAGCTTCTCGTAGCAGACACCACGATTGAACAATGCGGTCACGTTATTAGAATCCACAGCAATAATTTTCAAAAAATCCTGAATAGCCGCCTCGTACTGACCTTCACACACGCAGCAAAGGCCCCGGTTGTGATACACCTTTATTAGTACCGGATCCGCTTGCTGTGCCGTTGGGCAACCATTGGCTGTTCCACCACCAGCACCACAATCATCATCATCATCATCATCATCAGTAGGAGCAGTAGTCAAGTTTTTCTGAAAGTACAACATCAGAAATATATCGTAGTCTTGCAAAGCCTCATAAAAGCGTCCCACATTTTGGTGGCCAGATGCCCGGTTTTGATAAAATGTTGCATTGTTAGGCAAAAGCTTAATAACCCGTGTTAAGTCTTGTAGTGCCGCCGTCGTTTTACCAATACGATCATAGATCGCCCCGCTAGCATTAAAAGTAAAAGGATTTTCATCATCTAGTTGAATCGCCCGTGTGTAGTCTGCAATGGCATTAGCAAATAAACCATTTTTTTCTAAAGCCACACCTCTATTGTAAAAGGCATTAGGATTGGCATCTTGAATGGCAATGGCGCTACCATAATCTGCAATAGCGGCCGTAATATCTCCAAGCTTTTCGAAACAAAACGCACGATTGTAGTATGCTTTAAAGTGGTTTGAATCAAGAGATAAAGACATTGTGTAGTCTTTCACAGCCTCACGGTAATTGCCCAGCTTCCGCTGACTAAAACCGCGGTTGTGATAAAAATCAGCATTGCTGCCATCTAATGCGATAGCCCTACTAAACATGGCAATGGCCTCCTCGTAGCTATCACCACGATGATCATAAGATATACCAAGATTGTAATATGTGTATGCATAGTCGGGCTCGAGCTTCATAGCGGCCTTGTAATCACTAATCGCGGCGTCGTAGTCACCAATTTTATCGTGGCAAAAACCTCGGTTAAATAGAGCCCTAAAATTATTAGGGTCAAAAAAAATGGCAAACGTATATTCCCTGATAGCACCCACCAAATCACCCCGCTTCCGATACTCTAGCCCGCGTTGGTGGTGGAGCTCTGCAGTCCCAAAGTTAAAAACAGAAAACATGGGGGCGGCAACAACTTTACTCTCGTCCAAACTACTAAAGGGGAATGCAACAAACAAATCATTTGATTTCGACACTTCACCAGCAGTGCTTGACATAAGCAAATTCCGCTTGGGTGTTGTACCAATTTGTGACCCTTCCTCACTACAACTCTCCCTGCGCGTTTCATCAGCGTCTGTGGAAAAATACTTCCCTGGGTAAAAGAATAAAGAGTGATGATGCTGTTGGCGTAATTTTGCAAATCTGCTTTGAACAGTCCTGCTCGACGTAAAATAATCTCCGCACCTCATATCGCACTTCAAGGCCCTTTCATAATCTAATATTGCCTCATTAAAGTTCCCTTTTATATTAAGACATGCAGCGCGCTCGTACGCAGAGCGAAAATGGGACGGATCGATCTTAAGAGCGGCCGTCAAGTCCTCAATAGCCTGGTTAAAAAAAGACAATTTCGCGTTGCAAACGCCACGAGCAAAAAGCACATGCACAGTTCTAGCCAAATGACTGCTCTCCTGCGGAAGAGTGAGAATGACTGAGAGATCCGAGTGGGCGGCGCGGTGATCCCCAACACGCATATATGCCTTGGCGCGCCGCAATAACGCATTGACATCCGCTGAGTTCTTCTCAATTAAACGTGTTGCCTCCTCAACAACTTCCTCCGCTGACAGTAATGGTCGACGACGCAAAACGTGATAGCCAGACAAGTTGTATTGATGAGACGCATCATTCATTATTGAAAGTGACATTCACCCCTCCTTATAGATATATATATGTATTATCTATATGTATTATCTATATGTATTATCTATATGTATTATCTATATGTATGTATATGTGTATATTCGTCGTCCACCTACAAACAACAACAAAGAGATCAACATAAAGAATAAAAAAAGAAGTGCAAAAGCAAAAGCAAAGACAAATAATGCTGCTAAACCAAAATAAAAATAAAACAAAAAAAAACAAACAAGATAAAAAACTTGTCTCGGCACAAAAGTGCCCCAATTTCACAGTGTCATGGCGCCGTCGCCTGCTTTCTGCAGGAGTGGTTCAATGTCGTGTAAGAGACAAGCCGCAAGAAACAAGCGTTGCCTGCGTGATTCCAACAAGCGATCCACAACCCGCACAACAGAACGGTTGATCTCCTCTACAATTTTTGCTGACATCAAAACGGCAACTTCAACGTCATTGATGTCTACAAACGGCAGGGGCTCCGCATTGTTCAATGGCCACTGATATGACAGCTGCGCACCTGGCAGCAGCCGCTCATGCATGTCGGTAAGATACATAAGATATACAAACTCTTCCTCCTGCCACGCAGCAGCTACACGCGTGAGTTCAAGAAGAAAAATACGGCATTCCTGCAAGGTGTAGAGGTGGCCGTGCAGTAATCGCTGAGAAATATCATCACGCAAAAGTTTCAAGTCAAAGTTTGTAATGTGACCATTGTCTTCTATCTTCCAGCAAGGTGAAGAGTGAGGCAAACCAGACGCCACACATTTTTGACGCCTTCCTGTTTTCATAAAATCAATAATAAATCTCACAAAAGCAAAAAAAAAATAACAGCAGTGATAATAACACACAAACCATACCATACAAACTCACACAAAGACACAAATACAGACAAAAAACAAAACACAAAAAATGTTTAAAAAAAAAAAAAAAACTTATTCATGCATATATATATGTATATATCACAGAATAATCAACGTAAAGGTGTGTTAAGGCTCTGACTTGCTATCTGAATTGCCCTGGACGCCTCAGCTTTTCGGCCTGTGATTGTATCTACAACGCCACGGTCTGTTGTAACCCCACTTGTATAGTGCACAGACACAATGCTGCTTCCTCTGAGAAACACTACTGAGTTGTAGCACTCCGTCACTGAACCGGTGCGACGCCGCTTCAGTGGTCTCACGCGCTCAACGTCAGTAAGAATAAGATTTGACGTTGGGCCCAATGAGACAAGACGACCAATAAGAGTTGAGCCGTCATCCAGCACCACATTCACGCGATAACCAATAAAAGCCAATAAATTGCGTCGTTCAGACGCCGCCGGCATTGTTTATTATTCTTATCAATGTCACCACCACCTCCCCCCCCCTTTCTTTTATTTTTTTTTTGTTTTTTTACAACAACAAAAAAAAAAAAAAAAAAAAACAGAAATAACTATAAAAACTTAATGCTCTGCAAAACAATAACACAAATTATGTATTAAAAAATGCTGGAAGCAGAAAAAAAAAAAAAACCCACCTCCACCAAAAAAAAATATATATATATATATTGCAAGAAACAATAACTTTTTTTTTTTTTCTTTGTGAGGAGGAGGAAGGGGGGTGGGGATTGCTTGTTTGTTTGATTTTATGTTACTCCACTCTTATTTCAGTTTTTCACCTATTCTCCTCTTCCAATAATAGTAATAAAAACCGTCAAGTTCAGTCCGCAGTTTTATCCTTTTATGCAAAAGAAAAGCAAGGGTACTAGCACTATTTTATAATATTTAATAATCTCTTTTTTCAAACAGACACACAATAGATAAACTAATCAATTTTGTAGTCGTCACGTTTAGGCTGCCGTCGCCGCTGGTGACCCGCCAAAAAAGCCTTGCCACTCTCCATTGCAATGTCCTCTTTGCGCTTCATAGGAGCAGGGGGGAAAATAGACTTCTTCTTGCCCGCTTGCTTCTCCAAAGAAGCACGCAGTTTCTCCTTCTTTGCCTTTCGAATAGCCTTTGCCTTCTCCTTGTTCTGAACTGTCTTCTTGTAGACAGGAATAAAGCGACTCCAGTCCTCGTGACGCAGGTCCTCGCGCTTTGCCAGTTCTCGCTTAATAAGTAATTGCTTAAGACCGTAAATTGGGTGAATGTTGTTCATACAATCCTCAACAATTTTGCGCACCTGTTGACAACCTTTGAGAGGCCCCATGACAGCGACGGTTTTGCCCTGCACAAGAACATAACAGCCTGTGAGAATCTCTAACGCTTTTAATGTCTGTGCTTTCGGACCAACAAGACGATCACGTCGCTTAATGAATCGACGCGTGCTGTTTCCCTTCATTGAAATCGAAATAATGTCACACATGATATCAGTTTGAAATATTTTTTGTGCCTGCGCCAACGGTACATTCCTGGCAAGCAGTCGAATAAAGTCGCGGGCCTTAATGACAGCGTAGGGATCCCACGTCCTCCGTGTCGTTGCAACAGTCATCGAGCCCTCCATCAGGTCCAGCTTGCCGACCAGCTGGTGCTGCCCCAATACCGTCTCCACAGCCGGCCACACACTGCGAATGTAGCTCTCAAGATAGCTAGGGAACTGCGTGGCAAAGGTCGTCTCGTCCACGCAACAGGCACCGCCAGGAACATCGTCCTGCGTAAGCTCCGGTACAAAATACTTGGACGATGAAAACGTCATTTCACCCCCTCTCCACTCACCCCCCGCACCCAAAATATGTATATACAAAAAGAACAACAAGAACAACAACAACAAAAAAAAAAAAACGACAAACAAGCTACTTGTCACAGAAAACTGACAATGCTACGCACCTAAAAAGTAAACAACAACAAGTAAAAAATTCTATTAGTCGAAAATAATCAAGAAAACAAAAACTACAATGTTAAAAATAAATACAGCAAAAAAAATATGTATATATACTGCATGCAATTTTTAGCTTTTTTAGTTGCTTCACAAAAGGTAAATTCTATTCTTACAATATATATATTTTCTTTTACCTCTTCCTCACAGGCAACTCAAAATACAAGCATTTGAAAAAGACCAAGCAAACGCAACAAAAATAATAATTATTATTATTGTTATTATTACAATTAGCTGCAGCAATAACAAGACGCTTTAAATATAAATATATATATATATATATATATATATACTGTGTAGCTCTCTAGTCATACACAAACAAACCGATAAAATATTAATTTGATGTAGGCATAACAGTCGCCAAATAACTCGACACAAGGTGTGAAAGAAGACCCTGTTTTATCGCTCGTCATTTCGGGTGGTTTAAAGTAGCTTTCCATACTTGATCATGTACCATTCGGTGTCATATCGACTGCAACCGCACGAAGAGTATCATGATCAGGCCACTCAATATTTTCATCGTCAAGATAAGGCTCAGGAACACAATCATCAAAAGAAGAAAAAAAAGGCACAAGTAATGTGTGCTGAGGGTCAACAGCCATTAACGCAGAATATGTGAGGCGGGCTTCACCCCATTTTGCATCTACTGGAAGGGCAACAAGCACACGCCTGCTGCCTGAATAAACAAAAAGAGTATTTGGGTAAAAGGCGTGTATGTTGTTATCCATCATTGTTTGTTTTTTTTGCTGTTGTTGTTATTGTTCCTAAATATACATATGTAAAGCAATAATAGTAAAATAAAAAATTAAGCGATACAAAACTTCCGCAAAAACACACAAATACAAAAGCGCATGTGCACATTTTAAAAAGAAACACTTAATATGTAATCAAACACTAAAAAAAAAAAAAAAAATAATCTTTATATATATATATATATATATATATTAAATTTACGTCCACAGAAGGAAAAACTTTAAAAAAATCAGTGGCCCTTTATTTTTTTGTTAGTTTGTTTAGTTTTCGTATCAATATTCATTTTGTTTTTCCATAATTATTATTATTTTTTTTTTTTCAACCTCTCACTCTTTTTTTTTTTATTTTGGGGAGTTCGCTTGAACGTCAATATTAACAAAGTTTGTTCCTTCTTTTTCCCCTTGTTCATATTTTTGGCCGCTGCCGTTTAACAACTAGTCATTTTCTTCCTCTGTGTAATCCTCCTCTTCCTCATCATCATCATCATCATCATCGCTATCGTCGTCCCCAGTTTTCTCAATGAGCATTATCGATTTCTCGCCACTCTTCTTGACAAGCACGGCATCACCAAATTCCTTCTGCCGCAGAAACGCCCTGATGATTGCATCGACAATGGCCCACATGTTGGCCAACTTTATGCCCAGCTGCGCAGCGAGTGGGCCCGGGTCTTTCGTGTGCGTAGCCAACACCTCGTGCCGCGTGGGGTCCAGGGTCCCGTTGCTCTTGCGGCAGCGCGAAAGAAAGCCAATTTTCATCAGAGCCCCAGAAAGATAGGACAAAGAGACCCAACGGGCCACTTTTTGAGCATTTCGGCGGTATTCATCAAAAATCCACTTGGCAGCCTGCGTGTCCAACGTTTTACGCCACTCACTCTCACCACCCTCCACGCACTGCTCCAAAAGCCCAAAGAGGCGAAGATACTTGTCGTCCTTCACAGCATCAATCTCGCAGCGGACAATGAGGTCGTAGCGGTCCTGTGAATTGCCGTGGACAACATACCGACGGTAGCGGTACAGGCGTGGCTGAGTCTGTGGAAAAGGGTTTTTGCCACATTTCATTTGATGCCTTATCTTACTGCAAGATTGCGACACAAAAGCATTTCCTGCCTTCATGGCCTCAGCTGCAAGGGCTGTTATGCGCTCGGACTCGACGGGATCGTTTTCAATGGGACAGCGTGTGGCATCCGCCGTCTCGCCAACCCACTGCATTTCAATGTTACTCTTCTCCGTTTTTGAAATAAATACCATTCGATTAAAGCGAAAAATCTCAAGATGCCATGGATGCACACTACGACTACATGTCATTATCAAGGCAAGAATCTCGTCCGTCGTTACAACAATCGGATGAGTGCCGACAGGTTCTTTTTTAAGAATATCACGAAGCGTCTCGTCCCTCAACGTGTCAGGACGCAAAAATTCCTCTTGTGTCATGTTTTGATAGTCAAGTCGAATTGGGGCTTTGGTTGTCGCTTTGTCCATGTTATCATTGTATATTGGTGGACGGTTGTGAAAAGAAATGTCTGTCACCGTGGGCGTATCCTGCAGATTTTGCATCTTGGCAAGCTCTGCTTGAGTAAACTCGGCAATAATGCGAACATCAGTTGGCACTTGAATTGTGTCCGGGATAAGAGTGGGGTTGCGCTTGACCTTGTTATGGAAGTTACTGCGGGTGTTGTTGTGGTGCCTAAAAAACTGCCTCTCTGGACCGTGACGGCGCTCCTTTGCGTGGGCGTTGCGCAGCGCCTTAAGGCGGTTCTGGTCCTGGACGGTCTTAAACTGCCGACCATCTTTGGGCCGCTCCGCCATCAACTCCAGCCACTCACAGGGCTCAATTGGATCCGTCTTGGAGAACAAATGCACGGGCAAATTGTCCATTTCGACCTCTTTTGGTGGTGGACCCCATGTAAAAGGCGCGCCGACATACACCTCCGGCAGCTCACAGCTCATTGCACAGCGCAACTAAACACTGATGCACAGAAAAACGTTTTCTTTTCTTTTTTTTGTTTTATTAAAACAAAAAAATAAAACATTAAAAGTAAAACAGTATAAAATAAAAAATCAATGACCAAAGTGTGGTAAAAATGGTACCAAAATGCAAAAAAAAAAAAAAAAAAAAAAAAAAAAAAAAAAAAAAAAAAAAAAAAAAAAAAAAAAAAAAAAAAAAAAATTTTTTTTTTTTTTTTTTTTTTTTTTTTTTTTTTTTGACATAGCACTATATATGCAGGTTAAAATAAAATAAGAATATATATATAGATATATATATATATAGATATACATATATATACATGTATATTTATTTATATATTTATTTATATATGATAAAAAGAAAAACAAAAAAAAAAAAGTTCACGTCCACATATTTTTCTTTTTTTTTTTCTTTTAGGTAGACCGCTGTAATCTTCCTTTAAGGTCTACTCAAAAGTCTTGCTACAAAGCTGATTCACTGCAACGCTCAAATCCCCACACTTCTCTACAAGTTCGCATGCCGAAGCGTAAGTAACATCAAACCCCATTTCCATAAGCTTTGCAGCACCATCATGAAGTTTACGATCCCATTCAGTCGACCCCTTTTCTTTAAAATCATTACTCGAGTCTTTTTGTCGCAGACCTTTCAAGTACTGTACAACCTCCTCTGGAAGAGGATCAGTGTTGCTTTGCTCTCGTAGTTTAGCCCTCGAAAGAGCGACAACCTCAGGGGCAAATTCATTTCCTGTGAGTGATTGAACTGCCAATAAAAAACCATCAGCGTCAACACCATTTCCATCCGTAAAAGTCGCGACACCGTGAACATCTTCAACTGCCTCAAACAAAATAGATGACCTGTCAGCGTACGTCTCGTCTGAAAGCAACAAAAGTAGTCTCCCAGAAAGTTTTACAGCCGTCGAAAAGTGATTGTTCCAAAAGAGAACAACAACCTCACCCTCACCAAGGTCACGACAAAGCACGTCCAACCCTTCCTCGGTTAGCTGCGACATAGTGTTTTTCAAAAAATCGCTGGCAGTTGACCAAAGCTCATTGTCGTTATTGGTAGCTACAAGAGTGACCTCATTAAAAGACATGCCACGCAGGGCTGCATATTGACTTTCAGGTGGAATTAGCCACCCATGAACAACACGCACCCCTGCTAGTGAAAACAACAAAACATCCTCCTCTGCAGCAAATGCATCAATATAAGAAAAAATCGGGCTAATGTTCATTCCGTGATAAAGTCGCCGCAGCAACTCCTCTCCCTTGCCATCCTTTGCAAGAGCAGCCCGCAGTTCACCAAGACGCTGCTTTGCAAGCCCTGCAATTGTCACCGTCTCGGTGCCGTCCACAACCCGCGTGGCCGGACAGACAAACTGCGGGGCCTCTGGTTTGCACTCCGTGATGTACTTGAGGATTGTGCTACGGAGCTGCTTCGCTTCGACCCAACGACAATCCTCCGAACATATCGTCACACGTCCCATCAAAACCAACGCGTTCGCCAACGCCACCACAGGGCACGGGCCATTGCAATCCTGCGTCACAAGACTAACATTGCGACCACAAAAAACGTCTCGCTTCACCTTGTGGGAGTCAAAAGGGTCAACAAGCGGAGGCACGGCAGGAAGCACCTCTAATAAACCGTCATCATAATCCTTTTTTGAAAAGGCCGTGGCAACGAGAAATTCAGAATTGGTGTCAAGAAGAACATAAAGCAATTTGTTGTTAACACCGAGAACAACCGCCTCTCCTTTAGGTGTTTGAATTCGCTCCTGGTAAACGCAAGCAAACGGCGCTGTCGCCTCTGCGGAGATATCGATCATTCGAGAAACGCCGTCATCGCACATAAACTCAAACTCCATTTGTCGCCCCACTAAAAAAAAAAAATAAATAATAATAATAATAAAATAATAAAATAACAAAATAATAATTCATATATATATATATATATATATATGCGCTTTGATTTCCCCTTAATCCTTCTTTACAACCATTTTTTATGCTTTCATAATTTAAAAATATCATAAGTAGACTATTAACAGCAACAACAACAACAAAATTACTGCTAATGAACACAAAAGCGAGACACCTCTTCTTCCTCATTCTCATCTTACTGTTCCCCACCCAATATATACATGTTTTTATATCTTTTACTATTTTTGCAACACAAATCGCGGCAAACTATACATATATATAAAGATGTATAAAAAGATTAAAAAAAAAAAAAAATGTTAGTTTGAGAAAAATAAGTAAAACAAGGTTTAGTAAACAAAATATAAGGCACGTTGTCCACAACGGCAATTGCTTACAGTAGACTAACGTAAAGCATCAATAAATGAAAAACGCATTCTCCCTCAATATTTAATCTGTTTTTTTTTTCTTTTATTATTATTTTTTTTTTTTTTGGTTCTTTTTAAAAAAATGGGAATTGATGGAAAAAAGGGGTGGAGTAATGTGTTTTGGTTTCTGTGTTTCTGCAAGTCAAAAAAAAAAAAAAAATTAAAACCGACAAAAATAAAAAAAAAAATAAGCAAAAAGGTAATGTTCACATCAATCTTATCTAAAAAATTTAGTCAACCTGTCTAAAAAACCACGTTTTCCAGAAGGTTTTTCCGACATCTGCAGCTCCTTCAGCCTCAACGTCAGGTGACGTACCGAGTCCTCTAGCACCTTCTCTTTTTGAGTTTGTTCCTTCATGAGCCTCTGCACGACGGCTGCGTTTGCTGACTCTCTCTCCTCCGCCTCTCTGCAGCGCGCCTGTGCGGATCTCACGACAGCAGCGGCCCTTTCCCGCTCCTCACTCAAAAACTTAAGCATCTTCTTCAACTGGCGTTTTTCCTCCTCATCAACTAACATCTGCTCCTCCAGTTCGCGCTGAATTACTATTTGTCCACCCATCATCTGCTCCTCTCGGCTCACCAAGTCACTATATAAGGAAGGGAGCTGGCAGCAGGGAGTAATACCCCGACTTTCTAGCTGTCTTTTGAAGCGTACACAAATCTTTACAAGAAATTCCACCTCAGATGCCTTTTCAATAAGAAGCTCATCTTTGAGTTGGAGCTTATTGTCCTTTTCCTCCAGCAGCGCCTCAACACCCACTGCATCACCACCAAAATCTTCATCCTCTGCGGCAAGAAGACGAGCAGCAACCCTGCGCCCTCCATCACGTAATAACCGCAGTATGTTCATATAATCATCCATCGCAATAGATTCGACTGGAGGAAGAATAACCTGTTGTTCTAACGGATCTAATCTTGCCGCCAAAATTTTCTGATTTAGCTCAGTTATCATTTTTTGATGGAACTCCTCGTTAGATCGAGCAGTTGTTAGCATATACTCCTGCCGCTCGACCGTCTCCAACAAAGAGTCAATCTCCTCATCTTTTACTCTGAGTAACACGTCTACGTCAGTGTCTGCCTGCACCTTCACTGGAGGTTCGAAAGCATCATGCGCAGGAGGCAAAGTTGGAAGATTCAAATTGATTGGCGGCACATACGGTGTCGGTAATTCCGGTCCCTGCGATGCCAACATTGACTCCAAAGCTCGCACGCGTTCCAACAAAGAATTCTTCTCACGTATACTCTGTGCAAGTTGGTCAGTCAGTTGCTTAAGCGCCTTTGGCGCCTCATTGACCTCAGGAGCCGCCGCCGACAACGACGACATCATCTCGTTAGACGGCAAAAAAGATTGACACCTACTTTTTGGAACAGATCGCCCTGGTGTCATTGGTTGACGGTTATGCATAAGACTGCGCGAAGTAGCTAAAAAAAAATGGCTAGTGCCACGAATACGTGCCGTTAATGGAATAGCAAACTGCGAACGCTCTTCCATAAGACGATCCACCTCGCTCATCAGTTCCGCATTGTGCGCCTTTAGCTCATCAATGCTTGCCTGCATAGTTACACGAAGAATTTCCAACTCAGTGCTGTCAACCATTTTGGCGCATCTGTCACGCAAAAACCCCGTTAGTTCATCAGTCTCGGGAAGTTCAATACCGCGTTGGCTAAGATATTGCCTAAGTTGGCTATTTTCATCCCGTAACTTGTTAAGTTCATCTAAACGGTCAGCGCACAACCTTCCAAGTCGCTCAACCTCGGCGCACAACAAAGCACTTTTTTCTTTCTGACGCTCTATTTCTGCTTCAAGCCGCCCTTGAATTTCCTGCACTTGACAAATGTCAAGAAAGGTCTCCGGCACTTCAGCCCCTTCAAGTGGAGTGCCGCCCATGTGTTTAATTTGCTCTGTCAGCACCTCAATGTGCTCTTGCAGTCTCGCAGTTTCATTCGCACGGAGCGCCAACAAGGAGTCCTTTTCAGCCAGCTGGTGCAGCGTTGTTACAAGATCATCGTTCTTTCCCTCACGCAACGCGTCAAGTTTTTTCTGAAAGTCTTCAATAATGCGTTCATGTTCCAACCTTGTTGCCGCCCGACGTTTTGCTTCATTCTGCTCTTGCTCACGCATGAGTGTTGTTATCCTCATTGAGTGCGCCTCTTCTTGATACTGAAGTTCCTCCTGCTGCTGCTCCTGAAGGTTTTCCAACTCAGTATTATACAATTCACGCAGGTTACGCAGCTGCTGCTCGCTTGCTTCGTTCTTCTTTAGTCTCTCCATATCACTTTGGTACCGTTCATCAATTTCCTTACGCTGCTGATTATAGCGCTCCATAAGATCTGTTCGCTCAGCATCGCGGCTTGCAATCTGCAACTCCAGCGAACTGATCTTCTCGTTTTGCTCGTCCAAGAGCATCTGTAACTTGCGAGCCAACTTTTCATAATTCACAAACACTGTTTGTTTGGCTGCCACCTTCACATCCATAGCGCGCAAACCAAACTGTAGCGTGTTTGTTGTCTCGTGAATATGATCACTGCTTGGACCAATTGTAAGAATAATCGAAGTACGGCTTCTACCACCAATAGAATCCTGCAAAATACGTGTAAGCTTCGAGTTTCGCCATGGAATGTGACGACCGCCAGATGAGAGAGCCGAAACAACGTGTCCAAGAGACAGCAACGAGGCGTTGATGCACTTTGCTTCATCCTTCATTATAACATTATCGTGCGTGATGCCTGTCTTACTAAACCTTTCGTAGCCAGCTAAGTCGATAAACGTGATCTTTCCCTTTATCCTACCCTCCGTGTTGTCGTCAACCCTCTCAGAAAAAATGCGAATAACTAGGGCGGTATGTCCACGACTTGACTTCGGATTCATTGCCGTTGCTGTGACCACACGGCGCTCATCGCCATTGTGATAGAACCGCATAAACTCCTCCTCGCAATGCAACGTGTGAGAACTGCAGCCTGTGAGCTCAACGCCCTCATCGTCGTCAAACCTAATCTCAACTCGCTCCTTGCCACTACTAGTCATCAGATCGCCAAGATGATCTCGGTATATTTGCACAAACTGTCCAACAACACTATACCGCCACTCAGTGTTCTTTTTGACTTTGTCGAAAATATATTTCGCGGCACGTGGAATTACACCCTCGTTTCCTGGCATCATGTTGCACATCGTAAAGGACTTACCGGTCCCCGTCTGGCCGTAACACATCAGTGCCGAGCAAAACCCATTAAACGCGTGTTCAATGCACGGAACAGCCACCGTCTGAAAAACCTCATCCTGTCTGCAAGTCTCATCAAATACACCGTCAAAATCGTATTGACGCTGATCTTTAATGATCACACTGTCCTTTTCAACGCTGAGAACCTTAAAGCCACCATCTTTGTAATCGACTTTGTTTTCCGGTCGCAACCTGCAGTACACAAGACAACGAGATATAACCTGTTTATCGCTATCACTACTCCTTTCCACCGCCCTGCCCCTCCTTCCGCACTCGTTAGTCTTTGACTCTGTTTGTCTGCTCATCACCCGCCTTAACTGCGTTTACTCCCCCCTATCACACACCACCAGCAAGCAAAATAAATAAATCAATATCTATTTATTTGCTTATTTATATTTTGGTAATAATAATAATAATAAATTCCCGCTTCAAAAAGTGCCAACTTTTTTTTGTTTGCTATATATATATATATATATATGTATAAATATATGTTTTATTTAACTACAAAAAAAAAAAAAAAAAAAAAAAAAACAGGCAAAATAGTGCATGTAGACTGTTATTACCTCCTATGCAGTGTCACATTCTTAAAATGTTTTACACACACACATCAGCATGCTGGAATCATAGACTGTACACACGCACGTAAATTCAAAAATAAAATTAAAATAATAAGCAAGTATATAACCCCCCAAAAATATATGTGCTACTATAGTTTACCAACAACAATCACGCCAACTAATTAGCAAAGCCAAAAAAACCATCACCAGCATCATCATCACCTGACATACCACTAACATCATCAACTGACGCACTTTGCGCCCCAATTGAGAGAACAGGTCGCCCTCTTGGTGTTTTATTAACCCGGCGCGTCGGCAACACGTCAAAGGCGCGACTCCAGTCACCACACTCGAGATAACGACAAAGGACCTCTACAACGTGGTTCACCGTCAGCACTTTGCAACGATTGCCCACTTCTATAGACTCCTCAAGCGGCAAACGGGCCATTCGCACCCCATAACGCCTTGCTGCATCTCTGCTAAGAAATTTTCGCGAGTTGTGATCTACAAATGCGCCCACAACGTATACGGTGTCAGGCTCTAGCTGTTCCAAGACCTCCTCAGTATCAGCGGTAAGAAAAACAACGCGCTCCGTCGCATACAGTGACGACCAGTGCTCGTCGTGAATGGGCGGCGGGTAACGCTGAAAGCCACCAAAATTGCACAGAGGGCGAAGCAAGTTGCCGTGCACATCACCAGCGTTCTGAGTGCCCTCGTGACCGCAAAGAGATGTGATGACCGGGCGCATTGGGAAGGCGTGGCGCCTGAGGACGCTGTAGGCAAGTGCTATCTGCAGCACCACACTGCGGCAGTCGCTCGCCGTCATGCACCACGCGAAGCTCAAATCAAACACCAGCACTGGCAGCGAAGCATCCGCAAGACGTTTCACGCGCAAAACGTCCGCAGTTGCCTCAGCCGCGCGGCGCCGTTCATGCGCCGTTATCGCCTCCATGCGACGCCGCCCCCGCTCATTCTCGCTAAGTTTATCCCATTCTTCCTGCTGCCTCTCGCGTCGGTCCGCCGCCGCCGCCTTTCTCCGCTCCTTTCTCTTTAACCTTTTAGCCCGCCAGTACGCACTCTTTTCCTCCTCAGACCATTCCTTTTTTTTCTTTTTTGGGGGCGCAGCAACAGAGCCCATCTCGTTACCCCTATCACTAAACATTGCCAGAAATCTTCTCGCCACCAAAAAAAAAAAAAAAAAAATAATAATAATAATAATAATAATAATAATAATACAAGAACTATGCACGCGTATAGGCGTGTATCGTATAGTCCCGTCCTAGATCAAAACTATATTTACGTCTTTTAACTCATATGGGCTCTTCTTCAACAATAGAAGAAAATCCCTCCAAAACTTTTAGTCTCATTACAGCACGCTTTGCAAGAACCTTCAGCTGCTCGTTTTGTTCGGACATAAAAGCCACAGTTCGAGACATTTTTTCACGCACTGCAACAGCACGGGCCAACTCAACGTACAATCGCCACCTATGCCATGACCCTAACGCTATGAGTCGCTCGTCACACCCATTCAAGTTATCAGTTCTTACCTCACGATATTTAAATACACAACTTGTCATACAAAAAAAGGCTTCAATAAAGTTGTCCACTTTTTTCTCCATAGCAGCAACACAAATCTCATAGATATCAAAAATATGGGGCATAATGGCGCGATAAAGAAGTCCTGATAGTACAAAAATAACATTCTCAGCTTTCTTTGCCCGTTCCTGAGCAGCGAAGGCTTTAGTTCGCCACGTATCAATCCCCTGTCGGTGCAGCAAAAGCAGCGTTTCAATGACAGCTGCCACCTCTGATGCGTCTTTTAACGAGACCAGACTGCTGATAACAGTTGACACTGCCTTTTCTTCTTTTTTTTCCCTTTCAATCTCTGCTTCAGATTTTTCCTCAGCTACACTGGCAATGCTGGTAATGACTTTGCCACCGTCTAATAGAGAAGCAGACACACTATTGGCAACGGCAATATTAAAATCACTGTTATCTGACAGCGCAAGAGGAACACTATCGCTGTACGCAAACATCCCTGAATACATTTGCTGTTCACCCCAGGTATCTATCCGGGAGCTTGGCACATTAGGCAATGGGATCGGAGAGACGTATAACTGCCGTTCAAGAGTGTCAATTCTTTCAGCCATTTCACGCATCTTTATAGTCCACTCCTCTTTCTCCACGTTAAACTGTTTTTGTTGCCCCTCCATTGCATCCTCCACAGCCTCCAACTGCAACCGCAGTTCTGTTATCCGTTTTTCCTCAAAAGAATGAGAAACATAAAACTCGTTTTTTCTCGCCTCCTCCTCTTGTCCGGGTGCTGGCACTAACAACACCGAAGACAAAAACTCTTGTTTTCCTGCAAATCGCCTAGCAATATTCCGTTGAATTACAAAAGACAACCATGCGGCAAACAAACCCTTCATCTGTGCCCATGTCTCAGTAGCGGGAAGGCGCAGCAAAAGCAAATTTAACAAAGAGTCCTTGTTTTTTTTTTGAGAACACTGATCTACACTTTCCTCATCTGATGTAAAAAAGGGTTTTTCAGTGCATTGAGAAAGACTTGGAGTAATGGAATCTGCTGACACGACGCCTACAAATTTTTTTTTAGGTTCCCTGCTACGTGCAATCAGCTTTTTAATTAAATTTAACATATCACCCCGCTCCTTTAAAAGCCAACTGAGACGAGACTCCGCACTACACTGCGACGCCAATGCGCTTAAAGCCGCTTGCTCAGCCCGCTCCAGTCTTGATTCATATGAATAAATCACCGTGTTCTTTTCGTACATTAGCTTGTCTTTCTGCATAAGATCCGCTGTCAAGGCTGTAATATTATCAAGCAACTTTTCATGTGCACCTTCCTTTTCACCCTCCCGCCTTGCGCAAACAAGCTGCTGAAGCTCCGTGATGCGTTCATCCCGAAATCGCAACATGGAGATAAGTTCACTATTGAGTCTGGCAAGCTCATCAAGTTTGTTGCGCCACTTGCTTTTTATTAACAACAAGGCTTTCTTATCTGCGTTTTGTTTTAACGTTTCGATTTCGGCCGCTTGTGCCTGAAGCATTTTCCGTAAATGTTCAATTTCCACCTGTGCTTTCATTATCGTCCGCTGTTTCTCCTCCATAATGTCAAAATGGTCTTCACGCTCCCGTGACGACGTCTCCACCTGTTGTTCCAGCAACCTCACACGACTCACTAAATCGTTCACATCACGTTTTCTCCCCTGCCCCCGCAATTGTCCCTTTCCAATGCATGACTGTAAACCCACAGTAGGTCCAGCATTGTGAGCAACAAGCCACATAGCTTATATATATTTATATGTTAGAGGCTCTCCTACCAATTTACCTATTTACTTGTATATATTTGCTTTAATTTTTTTTTTTTTTTTTTTCTGTCAAATAGCTAAAGTTAATATATATAGCCTTAAGACGTCCAAACAAAGAAACAACCAAAAAAAACCAAAAAAAAACGACAATTCTCCAAAAGAATTAAAATAATCCCTCCCCGCCCCCTCCGCTCACATAGCAGGTAAACGATGACACGCCCACGGCGGCCAACGACAATAACATGCGCGGACAAGTCTGAGTGCACAACAGATAACGTGTAGTATACAACAGCAACCATGGCGGCGTCAACATAAAAACAATAGTCAAAATAAAATAACATTGACTTCTTGTCCTTGACGCAGTATGTCATCAGAAATATAACAACGCAAAAAATGACAAACACTTCATTTAAAAAAATTGAAGAGTTAACTAGTGTAAAAAATGTAATAAATCAAATGACAATTTGCGTAGAATTCACGCCTCAGTAAAATTCTAATAATATATATATAAAAAAAAAAAAAAAAAAATGCAGCGACTTGATGGCATTAAAAATCAACGACCATTGTGACATGTCCTCCTTCCTCTAAAAACTTTCATTCCGCGACCACAGTGTGTCCCACCGCAGCAAGACGCCTCGCAGTCACAGTCAGACAAAACTTCAATTTTTATGGTGAACATACAAGGCGACATCTACGTTTGTGCGCGTGGTCAAGAAAAAGTAGGGTGAGAAGCGTTTACTAACAATATCAGCACCATTAGTTGGTATTTGGGCGGCTCCAAGCTCCCGCAAGACAAAAAAAACAAAACAAAAAAAAAAAAAAACAGTTATCAGCATGTTGTAACGCCTTTTTTGTACATTAAAACAAAGAAAAGTACAAAAAACGTCGTGCAAAAGTTCTGAATTTGCAGTCGTAACGTGATCTGTAAATGCTGCCTCGTTGTGCTCCTTTTAAGCAATTTTCATCTCCCGATTTCACAAAAATAAATTAGCTACAAATATTTAAATTAAAAAAAAAATCCTGCATTTTCTCTTCGTTTTTATTTCTTTTAAATGCTAATAAAAAGGTTCAAAAAGTATATATATATATATATATATATATATGTGTGTGTGAGATACATATATTTAAACAAACAAACAAAACAAGTTGACAAATAAACACAAAAACCAGGCAACAAGCATAAAAGCACTTGATAAAAAAGCATGCAAAAAAAAAAAAATTATATATATATTAATTAGATTGCTCATTACTTTTTAATATAATTTCACGTGCGGCCACATTTTCATTTGGCAACCAAGCTATAATTATTTGGTTGCTTGCGTGTGTGTGTATGTGCGTGTGTGTGTGTGTCTGTCCTTATCCACTTTTCTTCATGTTATTAGCAATTTATACAAATAAAAATTCTTTTTAAGAAGTAAACAAAACAAACAAATACCTGTATAATAGTAGGGCCTTGCTGCATTAATCCCCAAGTTTTTTTTGTTAGTTCCTTTCAAAGTAAAAAAAAAAAAAAAATGCTTTGCATTATATTATATTATTTTGCTATTGTTATTATTATCTATTTTTTTTTTTTTATTGTTGTCGTTGTCGTTGTTTTTAAGCGCATCAATATGAAAAATACAATACATACATATAAATATATATAGATATATACTCTTCATCCTATGCCCCTAAATTAAAATTCTGTCCTTTTAATTCTTCTCGTAACTTTCGTAAAAAATGATTCCCTTGTTCTAGACGTTTAGCTCAGATCATTTATTTCTAATTATAAATAAATATATATATATATATATATATAAACAATGTTGCATTTTTTTTAACAACATTTTTTTTTTTTTTTTTTTTTGCTAATTATATAAATTATAGGCCTATATATGCATACACACACATATATATGTATATATATATATATATATGTATGCACACCATAACCCCAATCTTTAGGCTTCACTGCTTTTCAATCCCTTGCCACTAGTGAACCTTCTTAATGTCAAAAAAAAAAAAAAATGCATTTATGCACTTTCCTTCAGAAAAAAGATGATCCAATTTGATGTTAAAAACGGACACTATAATGTGGCCTCAACATGTCATGTCAAACAGCCCAAATAATTATTATTACACTTTTGCAGCTGCTAACATTTATAAGCAAACTAATACGCGGGAACGCATGTATGTATATATATTCTTATTATTATTATTATTATCATTTATTAACAACAACAACAAAAAAAAAAAAAAACGCCTCGGACAACATACTTTGATTAGTTTGCTTTTCTTGTTACTTTTTTTTTTTTTTTATCTTTATTTTTATTGCGCATTAGACTTCACTGCCGTATTCTCTGGCGGTATATATTTACACGAGTCTTGCGTGCGCCGACTATCGGTGGATTCGCCTTGAGAGCATCCAACACCTTTTCCTTGTCGGAAAAATCAAGAAAAACATGACCATTGGCTGAGTTGTTGCGGAGCGACACAATATGCGAAGCCAGTGATCCAAGAGCCTCCTTAATATCCTCGTCTGATACGGCGTGGTCAATGTTGAACATCAGGCGGTCACCAATAGGCACCGCTGGGGGACGAGCTGCTTTTGAAAAGGATTTAGGGGCACCAGAAGCAGCGGAGGGTGATGCATGTCGCTGCTGCTCGGCACGCGGCGGTTTCACAGTATCGTTATGCGTCCCGTTCGTTGAGACTGTCACCTTCAGCGACTGCCGTTGCTCCCCCGTCTTCGGTGCGCCGCTGGCAAGACTGGCCCACGTCCTTGGCTTTGCCAGCGAGGACTGCGGCGGTTGCTGCTGCTCCTCCACGCACACCTGCTCAGTCAAAGCGGCCGCCGCCTCCACCACCTCCGCCGCCGCCGTCGCCGCAGACTGCTCGGACTCCGGGAAGACCTCTACTTTTTCCTCCAGCCCCGGCGTGACCTCAACGCCGGGCTCCTCCTTCTCGGCAGCGCCCGGGCGGAACACAAACTGGTTGCGAATGTAATACGCATCCGAGTTGTATGCAATCGTGCCGTAAGCCTCAAGGACAGTCACAAACTCAAGACACTGGCGGGTGGTCTTGGATTCGGCAAATACCGAAACACAGACGTTTACTCCGCAGTAAATTGGGACAGCACTGTAGCTTTCTACGGAAATTTCGCATCCCTGAAATATCTGAGCAAGCTGATCCAGGGCGCGTGGAATATCAGCACCGTTTGCTTCCACTGTACCATATTCAAAATCTACAACCACCAATGAAGACTGCTGAGCGTACATGTCAGCGAGCTCCGCAGGGTTGGACACAAGGCGCTCAAAAAACGCCGGAATAAACTGACAAGCAACCTCTTGGGGTGTTAACATAACTTTAATTAGTTGTTTAAAACAAAAAAAAAAAAATATTGTGTACCTAACCTAAAATAAAAAGCAATATATATATATATATGTGTGCAAATATATATATATATTTCCTTTACAAGACGCTTACAAAAAAAATCACCCTAAACCCCACTAACCGCCAAAAAAAAAAAAAAAAAAAAAAAACCAAACAAACATGGGTGTTTACATATATAAATGAAATTAAAAATATATATATATTTAAAGCACCACTACCAACGCCACAAAATTTTTAAGAAAAAATTTAGCAAAGTTAAACTGTTAAAAGATCGTTACAAGGAATTGCCCATTTTTTGAACGCCGCTACACAAAGAGAAATGCTTCGTGAATCAATAGGCGATTGTGTTGCCTTTAATACAGCAATAAGACGACGGACACCTTCAATGTCTATAACATCACAAAGCATACGCAACAAACGTATGGAAAGCTTGCTTTCAATGGATACAGATTTTTTTCCATGATAATCTACCATCAATAACGCGGTAGAAATGTCCTGCGCCTCAACAGCCAACTTCAGTGCTTCACAAAGAAACTCTGGTGAAAAATCAACCCCGACATTCGCCATTTCTGCTAATACGCCGGGCAAGCGCACCACAGAAGTCTCCGCTTCAGACATTGCACGCAGCAAAAGAAGAAATGTGCGTGCAGTTCGCAGTACACCAAAGCTCTGAAAAGCGGCAAGGACCATCGAGGCTCTCACATCATCCTTTAAAAGAGCGCAAGCCTCCAAAATGACGTTAAGAGATTTGTGGCTAACATTACCACCCGACGCCCGCCGCTCCTCCAGAAGCGCTATTCCCTCCTCAATAGCCGCGTCACCCAAAGCCACACGGCGCACAAGCGTCATGATTGGGTCAGTGTTTAGAAGCGTTACCCTCCTTGACTCCATAAACAACTTTGGCCGGGGCCCCGGCTGGCAGTGCGTCTCCGGTATCTCATCTTCCAGCAGCGCCAGCGCCTCCTGCAGCGCCCCGTCGCGCGCCACCACCTCCAGATACAACAGCGACAAAAGCGGCTGGTTTGTTGAAGATATAATGCCCGGGTTATTGCGCAGGTAGTTCCAAACAAACGCGGCTGACGTCACATCCCGCCATTTCGCACATTTGGCTAAAAGCTTTAGCGCCGTCAACTCATTGTTTACCACAGGCTCAGTTGTAAACGCGTCCGAAGAGTCTCTCTTTGTATCCTTTCCTCGAGTAGACTTTAAAAAACCAGTTGCTACTGCTACACTTTCAATTGCCCGTACCCCCTCCAAAAGCTCAATCACCTGAACTGTTGTGGTGGGTGGCACAGCGGCGTTGTTAACGCTCAGCAACATGTACGGCAAGAGTAGTCTAGAGGAAACCTTTTGTTTATCAATTATCTTCAATAAATCAAAACACTCATAGATCATTGTAACGTTATAATGTACACGGAGAAGTGTTTGGAAACAGTGCTGGAGTCGTACACCAAGAAGTGGATACTTTTCTTGCTGCTTTGTCTTGACAATGCGCAGCACCTCCTCACGTATTTCCGGCCACCACGCATAATAATCCTGCCCAAGACGCAAGTACACAATAAAAAGAGAAATCTGTGTCACCACATCAGGTTCAACTCCTTTTGTTCGCATAACATCAACAACATTTTCAATCTCATACTGGTTAAAAGAATCGGTAAGAGAAATAGCAAGAAGATACACGTTGAACAACTCAACGGTAGGCAAATCAATTTCTAGTATACATTGCGCAAAAAGAAACCGCATCTCCTCTAACTTTTGAAGATCACAAAGAACCTTCATCATAACTAACGCAAATGGTTCCACGTCTCTTGAAGAGCCACAAAATTGCTCAAGTGGCTTTTTTTGCGTCTCTTGTGCAACCCCTGCAAATGAAAGTTGACGATAAAAGGCGCAAAACTGGTCAAAAATGTTTCCCGCCGCAATAATCCCTTCTCCTTCAGTCTGCAACATCTGCAAAATGCGACGATATGGCCCTACAAAACAATTTGAAGACCCTGTTCGGCCGCCTGCAGCAAACGTCAGTCTCATCAAGCTAGCTCGCCACATAAAGTGAATCACGCACCTGGTGTTTTGACAAAAAGAAAATCAAATCAAACAAGCAAAAACCAGAAAATAGCACTAACAAAAAATTGAAGAGATTATTCGGCAACTATACATGTTTATTAAAAAAAAAAAAAAGGAAATTAAAAATAAAGATAAAAATAAAAATGAAAATGAAAATGAAAAGTAACACAAAAAAAAAAAAAAAAAAAAATGTGCGTTTTTATTTATTATTTAAAATAGATTTTTTTTTTTTTTTTTCATGTACATTTTCCCTAATCTTTATCCTGAACGTCAGTTCGCCTAACATAATTTAGCTTTAAAGCAACATAACGAGGTGCAAACTCATTGATTGTACGGTGCTGCATTTCATACTGAGAATAGAACTCAGGCTCGACACCAATCTTCTCTCCATTGTGGTACGCCTTCCCCACATCACTATCCGGGTCAATAAAAACAATCACGGAAAAGCGTGCGGGATGAAAGACCTCCAAGATGTTGTTCACGTGTTTCGAGTAGTTTGCTACAGGCGTGTTGGTTTCATAAGATGCAAACGAGCAATGTTTCTCCGGCGTTATGTGAATTGTCTGGTACTCCGTGCCGCGAATCGCGTTGACGCTGTACCCGCAGGGTTCAAACTGCAGATCGTGCAGTTTCCACGAGTCGTCAATCACCTTGTCTAGTCCCGTGGCCTGGCGGATGGCAGCTGTCTTTGGGCCAGTGAAAAGAAACCGATCGGAAAACCAGTGCTGTGTTTGCGCGGGATCAAGGCCGTACATTGTCATGCTCAACTGCACATCAGTTTCGGTCTCGCAAGGGTAAATAATGTCATCAAAAATAAAAAAAAAGTAGTGATCGCCATCGACAGGACCAAATATAAATGGCCTTCCCGAAGGAAAGTGCGTTCTCAGTGTGTTGAACTCCTCTGACATGGTTAAATGCGGCCCTTTTTGTTCCCATGGAAAGCTATAATTTTTGTGCATAAACGAGACCCACTCCACCTCACCACGCACGTCACTAACCGCGGAAAGAATACATGGAACAGCCTGAAGCAAAGTTGTCGTGCCGCATGTAATCAAAATTATTCGATCCCTCATTACAAACAAGGAACTCTCCGTGAGCACGTAGGAGTGAATGTGCTCGTTTGCTTCTCTAGAAATAATCTGTGCGCTCAAAGCCGACATCGCCGCACTCCAAACTGTGTCGTCAAGCGCAAGAAGACCGTCCTTATTAGTTTCGTCAACAAAACGCATAATGACCTCCAGTCGCTTCTCTGGCCCCTCAAAACTGGCGCTATGCTTGGAGTCAATGTTCTTTACAGAGCCCCACATGGCCATCAACGAAAAAGGGTCACCCTTAGACATAACACAAAAAATAAAATAAAATCAACCAGTCCCTTAATTTATATATATATATATATGCTTAAAAAAACAATACATCGAAAATAAATAAAATATACCATCTCAAAAACACAAAACAAGTAAGCAAAGCTTTTGTTGTTATTTTTATTTTGTGCTGTCGTTTAACCAAAAAAAAAAAAAAAAAAAAAAAAAAACTTTAATTTGTTTTCCTGATGTCTTGTAACACTGCTTTCCTTTATTAATGCCTTCTTTGTAAAGCCGTTGCCCGCATGTTTTTTTTTTTTTTTTTTTTTAGTTAATACCTTTCCATTGTTTTCAACTTCATTACATTAAACCAGTAACAAAAGTAGACACAAAACACACGCATACGGCGTTTTAGATAAGTAGTGACAAAAGACACGCAAAAAATATATTAAAATTAGTAGTAAAACGCACTAATTTATATATATATATATATATTATTTACTTCCGGTATTTAAAACATAAAACAGCTTTTTTTTCGCTTTAGTAATATAACCCCACCTCAAAAAAAAAAAAATAAATAAATAAATAAATAAAACTAATAAACAAATCCAGTAATATATATATATATAAACATTTATATATTTTGCCAAAAAATAAATCCTTCTAAAAAAAAAAAAAAAAAAACTTATTAAAAAAGCAATTTTTAGTTTATAAAAACAGTTATAACTACCCATTTTTCCTTTTTTTTTTTTTTTTTTTTTTTTTTTTTTTTTTTTTTTTTTTTTTTTTTTTTTTTTTTTTTTTTTTTTTTTTTTTTTTTTTTTTTTT